>PVKS010029857.1:0-24958 GCA_004027875.1 Aplodontia rufa | reverse complement strand
TGCATCTTCTGGGAGGTGTGAACTCTGGGTTAGGGCTTCCATGCATCTTCTGGGGAGGTTAGGTCTCTGGGTTAGGCCTTCCATGCATCTTCTGGGGAGGTGAGATCTCTGGGTTAGGGGGTTAGGGCTTCCATGCATGCAAGGGTAGCTCCGCATCCCACCTCTGAGCCATGCCCCATCCCCACACTGGCCCTCAATTCCAGACTGTGTCATGCTCAGACGCTTTGGTCTTTTGGGTCCTGCAAATGCCTCTGCGTGTATCAGGCTGCTGACAGCTGCTGATGGCGTCTGCTTCCCAGCATGCTCCGCCAGCACAGTCTCTTTTGGGTCTCTGCTGTGCTGCTCCTGAGCATTATGACTTTGACCCCTGAATGGCTTCTCTCCCCGCGGCTCTGGGCCAAGAACACTTTGTTCTGACATCCAGCAGAAGGCAGCTGCCGGGAGGACCCGGGGCTGGGATCAGTGACTGAGTGCTCCTTCTAGCAGCAGAGCTACTTCCCTCTCCCAGGTTCCCAGCCACTGTCTTCGGAGCGGATGTCAGGACTGTGTCTCCTCTCTGGCTGTTTATGCGTTTGCGGGTTTCCCAAGGTCAATCGTGGTTTAACTCCTGTGCATGCAGGAGATTGATGGGACATGGTCTCTGCCTTGTGTCCCGCTCTCCAGCCACCGACCCCCTGACAGGTCTAACATTCACCATTTGGTGTGGACCTCAGAAAGCTCCCCCTGTTAATCATGGGGCGCCGACACAGGAGTTTTGGGGGCTTGGTTTGTTGAAAAGGTTTCCCCTTACAGAGTCCTGTGGACCCTCCCACGCTCTGTCAGGGTGAAGAGCAGTGGACCTAGCTGGTCGTGTGGCTGATTCGGGGGAGCCTGGTTTCCTCTCCCAGTTCCGGCACCCCGTGACTCCAGGACAGCGTTCCAGCCCAAGGGAGGGAAGACGGGAGGTGCTGCCCCCTTCGGGTGAGAGTCCGCCCTCTCTCTGGCCCCAGCCCTGATTTCTTCTTCAGGTCTCACCTGACTCCCATCAAGGAGGAGCTGCCTCCTCTTGCAGCTCACAGTTATACTCCAGCGAGAGCAGCTGCCGCATGTGGGCCACCTTAGCTCTGCCGCGGCTCCCCCTTTCCTCTCGCGCCCTTCCTTCCACAAATATTTAGATCAGTCCTTCTGTGGCGAGGACATGCTGGGCCCCACACTGCCAGGGTCACCGAAGAGTCAGACGTAAATCCACGCTCACAGAGCTTTGGATGTGTCAGAGGAGGGAAGACATTGAAGTCAGCTCCAGCAGGCTGCGGGAGGACAGGAAGCCAACGGGGGCCAGGACACCACTCATCTCCTGAAGGAGGAACTTCCAACCCTTGCTAGTAGCGCTGTCAGGAGGAGCAGGGTGCACTCCGTGTTAGAGGACGGCTTCGCCAATACCCAGAGCTGACCAGAGAAGTCCTAAGTGTCTGGGTGTGTGTGGCAGATGTGATGGCTTGTGGGAAACGGGGTTTAGAACTGGGATCACCGGGGAAGATGCAGCACCTTCAGATTTGGCGGTCTCTGAGACCAAGTCCACGCCTGGCCAACCAGGCAGCTGGGAGAAGATCTGGGTCCTCAAAGCGGGCCATGCTGGAGAGGGTCACTGGAGAGGGTGCCCAGGACACACGGAGCTCTCAAAGACGACAGCCAGAGGGAACCTGGAAACCCATTATTGCAGAAAACTATCACGAAGGAGGGAGAACCCTCAGCCAACATTCGTGGGTCCTAGACTTGCAGGTGGACCTGTGGCTGGCAGGTGGCAGAGGGGAGGGTGCGAGGCCCTGGCACTGGCACCCCTGGGTCTTCTGTGAGGGCTGGGAGTGCAGCTTGCGCTTAGCTTGTGTGGGATGCGGGCAGGTGGTGGCACCACTTTGAATAGTGTCTCCTTTTAGTCCCCTTCAGTCTGCTGGAGAGAGCACAGGGAAGCAGACCAGGGGGCTGTCCCTTGGTGACAGAGAAGGACGAGCCACGGCATGGACTGGAGCAATGACAGCCCCACCCGGGAGCTCACCATCTACAAGGCCCTACAACTGCAGATCCACCAGGGGGTGAAGGTCCCAGGGCCTGCAGAGTCTAGTCGCTGTGTATGGGGGCAGAGGTGGCGGGAGGAAGGGCAGGATGGCCAGGTCCACATCTTGATGGGGGTTCAGGTCACACAGGGATGACTTGCAAAAGTCAGCGAATGTGGGCTGGAGCCGTGCAGTGGTACAGCGCTTGCCTGGCGAGGATGCAGGTTTGAACCCCAGCACCACATACACAAGAAAGTGTTAGAGCAACAAAAGCCACATGAAAAAAAAAAAAGGAAATAAAATTGATAAATTGAATCTTTCTCACTGTCCCTCTTTCAAAAAAAAAAAAAAAGTGCATTTCTTCACCTGTCCATTTCACACTGTGAACAAACACTGGCCACCAGCTCAGGCGTGGGTGTCAGGATGAGACACTGACGTCCCCAATGCCAAGGTGGTGCATGAGTGAGGGGGACAGGCGCAGGGACATCTGGACAGTGAGGGTGGCCTCACCGTAGCTTTGCTGGGATGAAATGTTGGGACAGTGGGCGCATGGTTGCCCTGCCCTGGTGCATAAAGCCTGCTGTCTGTCCACTCCCATTCTGCAGTGAGGAGACAGCAGTGGGACCTCTGCCTGCCCTACAGCCCCAGCATTTACCTCTGCTGACCACCTGGCACCTCTGGTCCTCAGGTGCAGGAGGGGGAGAGCCAGCCCACCTGAGCACCAGGTGTGCTGTGTCAAGCGCCTCCTCCTTGTGCCCGTGGCACAGGGCCATGTGCTTGTCACCTGCCGTGAGGAAGGTTCTTCTGTCCCTTGCACTTTCACCTTTCTGTTGGTTGCCACCTTCCCGGAAGGTGAGGTCTCCACCCGTGACTCGCTTTCTCCTCTGCTCTGACCCTCTGCTCCTGGGCCCAGCCGTGCAGGAGCATCTCAGCATGGAGGCTTGTTGGAGAGCGTGGGGTTGCGGAACAGCTGGGAGGAGAGGGTTATTTTGGCTCACAGCTCTGGAGGTTCCAGCCCGTGCTTGGCTGGCTCCCTTGCTCTGGGCCCGAGATGAGGCAGGGTTCATGGTGGAAGCCTGGGAAGAGCACAGCCAGGAGGGGAGGAAAACACAGGGCCAGGGGCCCACTCCCTCCTACAGCCTCTGCCTCCTCCTGTGCCTCCATCCAGCTCCGTGTCCCTCCTGAGGTGCTCTGCGGTGAGGTCCAGTCCTTTCCCCACTTCTGGACTCTGCTGCCTGGGGACCAAGTCTAACACAGGAGCCTTTGTGGGATGTTTAGGATCCAAAATGTGACAGAGTCCAGTGATCTGACCCCCGGAGATGTGAGCCCAAGTTCTGGTTCCTTCCTCCACTGCCATGGATGTGGAAGCACACTGGGCCTCTGAGCACCACTGACCTTGTCTGCAAACAGCAGCAGCAGCTCCCACCCTGCGGGACTGCCCTGAGCTCAGAGGGAGGAGACATCAGAGAGATGCCTGAACCGCGAGGTCTTGCTAACGGTCTTCTCAGTGGCACAGAGGATCCACAGACGCTCCCTGGTGTCATCTGACCCACTCCAGGGCATTGGGCTGCCCTTCATTTACATTGGTCTTGGGCTCTTGGTTTCCAAGCCTTGGTACCCACTTCCTGACTGCTCCCTCTTCCTGGCTCACCCACCTCCTGAGATTGCCTGGGTTCTCTGACTCTCCCGTGATGTCCACAAGGAATCCCAAGACTCACGTTCCAGCTTTCCCCTTTCCCTTTCCAAGTCACCTGCAGCCTCCCCACCTTTCTCTAGAATGACTCAGTGCCTCTTGGATCCTGATCCCATGGGACCCCAATCCTGCTACTGGTAGACGAACTTTCCCCAAACACTCATTTTTCCGTCATGCCCCTGCTCAGGAATCTTCCCTTGCTCCCACTGCCGGACATCTGAATAGCCCAGCCACACCACAGCCTGGGCTAGCCTTCCTACCTCCCGGCCGTTACCTGAAAAGCAAGTTAACCGTAGGAGAATTAGAAATACAGGTAAAACGTGGGAAATGAAAGAACTGTCCACCGTTCCCACCCAGAGATGACCAGTTTCACGGTGACAAATGACTTCTCAGAGCATTTGGCACAAATACACACTAGGCGCTAGGCGTTTCTCTCAGCAGCATGGTCCTTGGCTGCCTTGGGGCCCCACATGGTGGCCGGTGCAGGCTGTCCCCAAGTGCTGACAGGCTCCCGGTGTTTCCCCTTGCTCCTCCCCAGTTTTGTTTTGTGTTCTCACCAGCGGGTTTGGAAGGTGCAGGCGTGCTTCCGTGTTTCCGTGGCTGCCCTTAGCTTCCTTTGCATGCTAATATGTCGCAGGAAATCGCAGGAAGCACGAACCTGCATAGCTGGAGCACCTGGGGAAGCACCCGAGGGTCTGGGAGCGACACTGTGTGCTGAGTACCCCGAGTTCCTGCCTGGCCTCCTTCCCTGGAGTAGCCCTTCTCCCACCTTCCTGCTCATCCCGTCCTCATTTTTCCTTCAGCTTTCTGGTTCCTTAATGTCACCATTTAGTAGTGCTTGGTTTCTAAATTGATGTCAGTGGAACCCTGTGATATAAATTTGTATTTTGGGGGGTGGATCTGGCTTCTTTAACCCAAAACTTGATTAAAGATTCACTCCTCTTGAGTCTCTGGGCTGTTCATCTCTGTTGCTACATAGTATTTCTTTGCATGGATATACAGGTTGAGCACACCAATCTGAAAATTGGAAACTCTTTGAGTGCTGAGATGATAACACAGATGGAAAATTCCACACTATTGAACTTTGTTTCATGTACAGAATCAGTGCAAATACCGTATGAAATTGCTTTTAGGCCTTGCATTTACAGTGTACATGAAACATAAATGGATGTTGTATTTAAACTTAGATTCCACCCCAAGCTATCTTGTTGTCTATATACAAATATCCAAAGTACAAAAAATGTTTGCGATCTGAAACTCTTTGCACCCCAGCATTTTGGATAAGGGCTATGCAGTCTGTGCCACTTATTCATCTGTTGTGATGTTGATGGGCGTTTGCTTTTTCCCTCTCAGCTTGGGAATTATAGAAAGGCTTCCACAAACACTGCTTCTGAGTGCTCCGGTGTTTGCATCTGTGTACGCTGGCCGGGTGGTACAGGTCGCAGGTGAGTGCTCTGGCAGCTCCTGAAGTTTCACCTGGCATTTCTGCTGTTGTTCATGAGGTCCAGCTGCTTTCCCAGGTTCATTTGGCTTCAGGTTCTCGGCCTATTTTTCAATTCTGCTGTCTGTCTTCTTATTGGTTCCTAGGTCTTTTCTGGGTAAGAACCAGCCTTTGGTCTACATGTTGTGAATATCTTCTCTTGCTCTGTGGTTACCTTGTCACTTTAATGGCATCTTTCAATAAATACAAATCTTAATTTTCACAGAGTTGAGGAATATTTTTACCTTTATGGTTAATGACTTGCTTTTGTCTTAAGGAAATGTTCCCTACCTTGAGTTAATGAAAGAGATGCCTATATGAATTCTGAAGGCTTTGTAGTGTTGCTTTCACACGTGGGGTGGGTCTATGAATCACATGGAAGTGTTGTTTTGGTGTAGTGTTGGGGTCCAGCTTTGTTTTTCCCTGCACGCTTGTTGACATAATGACCCTCTTCCAATTCAGTGCTGTCAATCTGTGTCACGAGTCAGGTATCCACTTATGCTTGGATCTGGGATCTCCAGGCTGTACCCTGGGTCACTTCCTAGTCTTGACACCAATGCATATCACCTTAGTTACTGCAACTTTTATAATGTCTTGGTACTTAAAAATTTTCCTTTCTTTTTTTTAAGGGTATTTTAGTTCCTATGTCCAAAGGCTACCTTACTTTTTATTCACCTTCACTTTTAGGGTTCAGTGTTTCAGGAATGACTTCTCTGCCCACAATAGAACCTGAGCTCTGACATTTGTCCCCTAACCCCATTAGGACATTTCTGGAGTAAAGCAGAGAGGGAGACTGGTCATATTATGTATTAGTTCTTATTACAAAGCCTTACTATCAAAATGACATGAGTGTGCAGGGATGGGAATTGAAAAATGAAATAGAGGGGCCAGAAGCAGATCCTCTGTGAATGGAACTTTGTCATCTAACAGAGGTGGCAAGTCAGGTCAGTGGGTGTGGAGGGAAAATGTGGAAAATGGAGATGGGAACATGCTTAACTCTGGAAAAAAGTGAAATCGAATCCCTACCTCACAGCACATCAAAAGTGAGTTTCAAAAACAAAATGCAAAATGTTTTAGTAGAGAATTCAGAATTTAGCTGTGTTATCGCTCCAGCACTCTTCTCCACCTGCCACAGAATTATGCTTCTGTGTGTTCACCATGTTCCTTCGCAGGCAGAGGGAAACACAACCGGCAGAGTTCACCCGCTATCTGTGAGCTTGGCTATGGGCACGAGCTTAGAGGGAACAGAGCACACACTGTCCTCATTTGTGACACTGGATCAAGTTCAGAAGTCCTAGGACCACCCTCAACGTTTGATAACTCATTAGAAGGACTCTCAGAAGCCCCTGAGAGCTGTTATACTCATGGTTATGGTTTATTACGAGAGCTCATATTTTAAAATCCGTCAGGGGGAGATGTTTGGGGTGGAGCCAGGGAGCTAACAAATGTGGAAAGCTCAGCTGTCCTCTCCCCATGAAGGCGGGTCAGTATTATTTTCCCCAGAGTTGATGTGTGACCATATAGCTAAAGAACTGCAACCAGTGAGCTCCAGTGCCCCATGGGCTCCAGTGCCCTGTGAGCTCTAGTGCCCAGTCTTTACTGGGGCTGATCATGCAAAACTGCACAAAGCCTGCTTGGCTGACCTGTTTCCAGTCCCTCCAGAGGTCGACTGGCACTGCAGGACCTGAAGCCCCCACCCTAAGTGACACTCTTGCTACCTTGCTGTTCCAAGGTGTTCAAGCAGGCACAGCACTCGAAGCACTTGGAGGCGACCGTCCAGAAGTTGAGGGTGAAGGCCACATCTCTTCTGGAGTGAGGGAATTAATTCTTTACTACAGCGCATGACACTTGCTTTGGACAATGGAAGTTAAGTAGAAGCAATACAAGCAGAGGCCATGAGTGCGCTTGTGTGACGAGCTTGTCTCTGGGATTCTGCCAATACCATGAGAACAATGTGCCCAGGCAGGAAGTCAGATAGGGATTTAGGAATACAGAGCAAGACATACCAAATCTTTTTTTTTTCTTTTTTTGAGAGAGACAGAATCATTTCATATAATTTTTCATGTGCCTTTCTTTGCTCCGACACTTTGTTGTGTATGTGGTGCTGGTGTGCAAAAACCAGGTCCTCATGGGTGCCAGGCAAGCACCATAACCACAGATCCACCGCTCCAGCATGACATGCCGAATCTTAAAAGAAAAGCTTCCTTAATGGTTGGAATGCAAGGAATAGCCATGAACCATCAGAGTGCAAAACAGGAGCTGGTGAGCCTCTCAGCCACTGTCCTTGTCCGCAAAAGGAAATGGTGTGCAGGCACTGAAAGGCACTAGCAGAGCTGTGCCTCTGCCCTGGCCATTGTCCCCAAGTAGGAAGGCCTGGATGGAGGGCTGCTGCTTCCTCTGCAGTTGGCCTGCAGTCTCTCTTCAAAGAGATTCTCACTCTCGAGATAGCCACATTCTCCCTTGAATGTGTCTCTTCTTTCCTAAATCAATCTCTGACTCTCACTGATGTGTGCTGATACTTTCTGTCAAATATGCCAAGTTCAGGTCCCCTCCCTAGGAATCCCTTGGAGCTCTTCCCGTGACACCAGCTGCAGGTGAGTTTTGGGACCAGACCTGGACCCCGCTTGAAACCTTACACAGATGTCCTGACCACCCACAGACCACAGTCTGAGCAAACAAATGTCTTCAATGGAAGGCACTTTTTGGCATGCAGCGGACTGCAGGAGAGCCTAGGTGGGGAAGTTTCCTGATAGAATAAGTTCTACCAGAAAGGAAGCATGTGTTAGTCAGCTTTGTGTTGCTATGACCAAAATACCAATACGAACAGCTCAGAGGTTCAGCCCATGGTGGGCCAGCTCCGCCGCTCTGGGGCTGAGTGAGGCAGAACATTAGCGTGGAAGGGTGGCAGAGGAGCACTGCTCAGCTCATGGTGGCCACGAAGCAGAGCAGGGGCAGAGGAGCCAAGGGGGTAAGATATAGTCACCAAGCGCATGTGCCCAATGACCTCCCTCCCTCCTGCCACACCCCACCTGTCTATAGGTACCACCCAGTTAAGACCATTCAACTCAACCCATCAAATGGATTGATCCACTGATTGATCCACTCATAATCAAATCATCTCACCTCAGAGTGTCCCTGCCTGACAGGAGCTCTCGGGGGCATCTCACAACCAAACCATAACAACGTTCAACTATTATACTAAAACAATGAACTTAGCCAGGCATGCCAGTGCCTGCCTATAGTCTCAGCTACTCAGGAGGCTGAGGCAGGAGGCTCACTTGAGCCCAGGAGTTGGAGGCCAGTATGGGCAATATAGCAAGATCCTATATCAAAAACAAAATAAGATGATGATGGGGCTGGGGATATAGCTCAGGGTTATAGCATTTACCTAGAACAATTTACCTAGAACACACAGATTGTGGGTTTGCTTTCCACCACCGCAAAGAGAAAAAAAAAAAAAAAGAAGGAAAACCCTGGTTCCCTGGAAGACGCTTGAACCTTGAAGAAAGGGAAAGGACAAGCTACAGACTGGGAGAAGATATCCTCAATACAGTTGTCCATCAGTGGAGAAGGCTTCCAGAAGACCCCTGCTCCCCAGCGGATACCAGAATCTGGGGGTGCTTAATCCCTCCGTAAATAATGGTATAATGTTTGTATAGAATCTACACATTCCCCCATAAGTTTTCTTTTCTTTAAGATAGAGGGACAGTGAGAGAGAGAGAGAGAGAGGGAGGGAGAGAAAATCAGTTTTATTTAGTTTTTCACATGACTCGTTGTTCCAACACTTTGTTGTGTACGTGGTGTGGTGCTGGAGATTGAACCCGCGTCCTCGCACATGCCAGGCAAGCGCTTTGACCGCTGAGCCACTGCTCCAGCCCTCTCCCATAGGTTTTCAACGAGTTCTAGGTTTCTTAAAACACCTGACACAAAGTCAATACCATTAAATCGTTGCTGTGCTGCACTGTGCAGGGAATCGCAATAAGAAAACAATGTGTGTACGTATTCAGTACACATGCCATCTGCTTCCTCAAACACCTGGATGCAGAACTGTGAAGTCAGAGAGCACTGTACACACACAGCTCAGTTTCAAGACCAGCGAAAGAACTCTTGCAAAGTGGAAAGAAAACACAGACAGCTCAGCTGACACAGAGCAGGAGGGAGGGACAGGCACTTCATGAAGACACAGACAACCAGAGTGCGCCAATCCAAACCACGGCGAGATGTCATTTCGTACCCCACAGGGCGAGCAGCCCAGGATACTCGTATCCACTGAGGCTTTCGGAGCATTAAGAGGAAGGAGCAGAGGGCTCTAGAGGGCGGGGCAAAAGTCAGAAA
Source organism: Aplodontia rufa (assembly GCA_004027875.1). Lineage (NCBI taxonomy): Eukaryota > Metazoa > Chordata > Mammalia > Rodentia > Aplodontiidae > Aplodontia > Aplodontia rufa. The sequence continues at coordinate 15,420 of PVKS010029857.1, read as the reverse complement.
TGAAATCAAACTTGTGGTCAGATGTGGGTGAGCAAGGCAGAAATTTTACTTCGGCCAAAGGGCAAAAAGAAAAATGCTCACAGAAACAGGAAAATCAGGGGCTTTATCCCCAGCCTGATGCACTGCCCTCCACTCTGATTGGAGGAGCTCATGTGCACAATCTACACGGTTGGCTACAGTACGAGAGGTACAGAGAGGAAGTAGGTGGTGACTGGGAGAGAGGAGGTGTCGCCATAAAGACGAGGACATGTGTCAGTAGAGGTCAACTGGTCACTGGGTATCAGAAGGGGTCCCCTGAAAGAGGTGGGCACACAGGGGAGTGAGTTACTGTCTTAAAGGGGGAGGGGGATCTAAATTGGAGGTAGGCTATACTGCATCACAATCTAACTTTGACAGAAAAGAAAAGTGTAAATCTTACAGTTCTCTCCTCTTATGTGATGCATATGTGCTCTTTTCTTCAAGCTCTGGTATCAATTTTTGACATTTGTCTTTGACTACTTTGGATGCAGGAGGATTGATTTGGCCAATGGCTGAAAGTTGCTTAGTGATAGCAGTCAATCTCTGAACAACATCCTCTATATATCTAATCAGGATTATAGCCCCTAATACAACAATTAATAGAAAGATAATAAGTGTGATTACTGCTTTCCACATTATTTTATTGGTAATGTTTAGCTCCTTGGTAATTTCCCTTACGTAATTAATAGCTTTTTGATGATTATCCTCAATGCAATCCATCATCTTGGACCACCAAAAGGAAATTGACTTAAAACTTGTTGTTGTTTGAGTTTTGGTTGCTGACTCTTGGGGATCCACTGGTCCATGGGAAGAGAGATTCTCTTCTTTTTCAGAGCATTGTGATTGATTTGATCTAGGAAACGTCAGGGTAGAAGGGATAGCCAATTGAATCAAAGTACAGGTTTCACTCCAATTGGCAGGTAAGGTCTCAAGCAAGGGCCCCCCAGAATACCACTAGATACTGGCTCGGTTATACAGCAAGTGCGGTTTGATTTGATACCTCCTCAAATGATCGTCCTTCCTGACACCCAGTTATGTTTCCCAAGAAAGCCAATTGCTCCCCCACCTAGAGAGGCATGAGGTGTAATTGGTTCTGAGGGAAGGGGGTTGGATGACCTTTGGGGGCTCTTGTTTTTGACATTTTGCTTCTGGGAACAACAGTGATAACGTTTTACAAGAGTTCTTTCCCCAGGATGTCCTTTCCTGAAAGAGGGATATCATGCAACTCATGCCTGTTGGATCTGAGGTCCAGTCAAGAGGGAATGGGACCACTTGAGGTATCTGCCCTCCTGCTGCACAGTGTAAAAGTCACTTTTATTTGATGCACTAACAGAATATTTAATCCCTTTCACCCAGGCATTTGCCTCATTATTTCCAATTTCTATTTTAAGAATTTTTTGTAAATCTTTTACCTCTAAGGTAATTTTGGTAACATCATTGTTAGGTTCACAGAGGTTAACTTCTCCAGAGTATGTTGGACAACGATATTAATTTGTCCCAGACAAGTGCTCCTGGTTATTTGAATTTTCACAGGGGAGCGCCTGGTGAACATTAGACTTAGCTATCAGAGGACAGATGGTCTGAGCTACATCAATAATCAACTTATAAGATATAATTCCCAATATCATCATGAATGTTATTAAAGTCTTTTTAGAGTTAGTTTGGTGGGGTCTTGGTGCTGGACTGAGATTCATTATCTCTCACAATTAGAAGTTGAGACCCCTTTCACTTGTGTGTAGTGAGTCCAACCTCGTTAGGCCTTCTAGACAGCTGTCTCAGTGGTGAGCAAGACTTGATGAGGTTCTTTCCAAGCAGGACCCAGCTTATTTTCCTTCCAGACCTGGATCAAGATGTAGATCCTCGGCTAATGTGGGTGTGCAATGAATTCCAGAGGTGGTTTCTGTGTAAGGAAGCCCTGTAATCTCAAAGAGGAAAAGGTAGAAGAGAGACCTAATGTATAATTTTTAAGAAATCGATCCTTTGTTTCAAAGATGGGAAACACCTGTTTTTCCTTCCTCGCATTAAAAAAAAGATTTTCCTACTGTTGGTTTGTGAATGAAATTTGTTTTTCGTGGTTCTGGCTGGATCATGTCCCTCCCTGCGTAGCTCATCCACCTTTAACTTTGAGTCCTGTCCACCTTGGGGGTCATCGTCACTCCCCACCCTTGAGGCCACTGTAACAAGACAGTGGGATGCATCTCCCCTTGGGAAAAGGGGACCCCACGACCCCCAGGCAACTTGCAGAGCCCCATGTTGGGTGCCAAATTGTTAGAAATGAAATCAAACACATCGTCGGATGCAAGTGAGCAAGGCAGAAATTTTACTTTGGCCAAAGAGCAAAATGAAAAATGTGCACAGAAACAGGAAAATCAGGGGTTTTATCCCCAACCTGATGCAATGCTGCCCTCTGCTATGATTGGAGGAGCTCATGCGCACAATCTACGCAGTTGGCTAAGGTAAGATAAAGGCAGGTACTGAGAGGAAGTAGGTGGCAACTGGGAGAGGAGGTGTCACCAGAAAGTAGACGTGTCAGTAGAGGTCACAAGAAAGAGATGGGCAGGGTCCCTGGAAAGAGGTGAGCATACACAGAGGAGGGAGTTACTACCTTAAAGAGGGAGGGGGATCTAAATTGGAGGTAGTCTATACTGCATCAGGCTTTAACTTTGACAGAAAAGAAAAACATAAATCTCACACTAAGACCTGCTGGAAGTGTTCTGGGCTCAGTGCCAATGCAGCCCCCTTTGCACCTAGGGAAGGAGCTCAAGGCTGAGGCTAAACCAGAATGTCTGAAAGCAGAGCTTCCCCAGCACTGACCCTGGTGCTTTCGTATGTCACATGAGAACTGATCGAGGGCTCAGGATACTTCTTGCATCCCTGTACAGGTAGGTAATAAGTAAACTCAAGTATCCACTACAACAACCCACTGTGACACACCCCACCTTACTACCATCGTGCCATCATCAGTGTGTGGCCAGGAAATCCCAGAAGCTGGCTGAAATCATGGACAGGGGAGGAGGAAACCCAGCTCTGCTGTGAGCCAGCCATGTGGCTGCATCATGTCTCTTAACCTGCCTGAGCCTGTTTTCCACTGTTATGCCCTGGACCAGATGGAGATTTGTCGATAATAAGGGATCAGTCTAATGCTTTCCTAGACCTTTCCCCAGACCGCCCATTGCCTCCTCTCCGTGCGACTGTGTGCACTCTCAGCTAGTTACTGAAGTTTGAGAGAGGATGGCCTCAGGGATGTGCTTAGTGGTTTCTGTTTCCACTCACACCCCTTCTTACCTGAGACCTTTATAAAGGGGTGATCTCCCCATTCCTGAAAGGGATTTCAGGGACTTTTGGGAAAGTGTTCGTGCTTTGACTAAGAAACAAAGCTAGCTCAGGATTTAGCAAACTACAACTGTTACCTGTTTGGAAAGTTAAATGAACACGGGGTTGAGCTTGCTTGCTGACTCCTCCTTAGTCACTTCTACAGTCAAGCAACTGTGACAGATGGCATGGTCCACAAAGCCTTACGTGTCTACTATCCTATCCGGTCCTCACAGAATTAGAGGATTAGATGATGGCTCAAGTTTCTTTCGTCACTTAAATTTGGGACCTGCGATGTTGGTTGTTTGATAATTTCCTTTGCTTTACCTGTGATATGACTATCTTAGACTGAACAAGATTATTTCCCCATTAAACTTACTTTTTTTAAGAGAGAGAGAGGGAGGGGCTGGAGTGGTGGCTCAGTGGTTACAGTGCTTGCCTGGCATGCACAAGTACATGAGTTCAAACCCCAGCACCACGTACACAACGAAGTCTTGGAGCAACGAAAGAAATGTGAAAAACTAAATAAAAATTAATTCTCTCTGTCTCTATCTCACTGTCCCCTTTCCTTAAAAAAAAAAAAAGAGAGAGAACCAATTGTATTTAATTATCATCTGGCCTGTGTTTCTTAGACACTTAATTGTGTATTTGGTGTTGGGGTTCAAACCTGGATCCTTGGGCATGCCAGGCAAGCGCCATAACCACTGAGAACCGTTCCAAGCCCTTGTTTAAACTTATTTTAAAATGTTATCTTCCACTAAGTTATTCTATTCACAATGAGAACAGTGAAAAATTTTAGTAAAGGGAGGGTCACGATCCACCTTTTGTTGAGTTTGCTAACAGGACTAGTAAGACAAAAACGCATCGAGGTGTTGTGGGTGTGTGGACAAGACAAGGGGCCAGCCACATTGAGAAGCTCATCACTATGGAAAGCTGGGAGACACCAAAGAATGGGTGACGCTGATGGCTGACTTTTGGTCACAGAGAAGGACTTTATCCCAAAGCTGTTTCAGTACTAGGCCCTGGGTACCAAGGTCAGAATGGGGGCTCATTGAGAATGCGGCAGAGAACAGGGTTGGGCCAGATGGCAGCGATCGAGTATTGAGGGCACTGCCTCCCACCTGCCTCTGCCCCCCAGAAACAGCAACCATACACACCTTCCATCAGAACCAGGAAGCTGGCCTCAAGAGCGGCCACACCCCTCGACCACCAAAGGTCTAAACAGAGCAAGAAGGTCTAGGACTGTGTTCAGTGCCTGTGGTCAGAGGGCTGTGGAGCTCTTTCAATGTCTGAGAAGAACTGGAGGTAGAACTGTAAAATCAACAGTCTTAATGGGGCCCAGAACCTTCTGGGGAACCACATGACCTTTTCTTTGCACAACAGATGAAATTCCTTACATGAATATACGTAAATTGATTTTTTTCTTCCCCAAGGGTTTCTAAAAAATAAGAACTATCAAAATGCTCAGTCTTTCTGGGATCATAAATTTGTGGAAAATGCTTCTGGGTTGTGGAAAAAAGGAAGGGTCACACTGATTCTACTGCACACCCTAACACAGAAGGTATCCCCGATATTCTAAACCCATTGACTTTAGATGGGACAAATTGCAGAAATAGGTCCCTCAGAACATTATGTAACTGTAATAGACTATAATATGTTCAAATGACTGTATACAGAAAAGAAACTAAAAATGCAAAAAAACAAACATAATTCTGGACGTAAGACAGTGCATGAGTGAATGAAAACATGGTGGAAAACATCATTGTCCTGAGTTTTAAGAGTCTTGGAGTCCAGCTCACACCTCACAGGAGTTCCAGGTCTAGGTGAAGAGAGTGAGGAGAGAAGGCACAGTGTGAGAGAGGAGGTCCTGAGACCGTCCAGGACTGATGGAAGCATGGACTTCCAATCCAGGAAGCCAAAGCAGGATAAATGGAAGTAAGTCCACAGTTAGACACATGTAGCAAAACACTGGAACACCAAAGACAAAGGAAGTACCTGAAAGCAGTCAGAGAAGAGACACAAGCCCAGAAGAATGTTAATGGGGGTTAGAGGGACTCTAAACATCAGCTCTGGAAGCAGAAGACACAAGAAGTGCATCTTCAAAGAGGTGAACAAAAGCAATTGTCAAGCTGGAATCTAAACCCAGCCACGCTACTCTCGAGAGGAACTGAGAAACAGAGACATTTCAGAAAAGCACAGAAGAGGCACGCCACTGGTGCCTGCATGGAAGATGTTTACCGGTCATCTCCCCGACCCCAGCGTGGTCCCGCAGGGACCCCACTCCATCACTCTGTCTTGAGATCATGGGATACGGTCAAGAGCACTGCGTGCACAGGCCATGAGCGTAGTCAGGGGGAATGCGTGGGCTGGGCTGGAGTCCCTGGGCTGGTTAGGGCTGTGCTGGCTTAGGCACACACTCTTGTTGAAGAATCTAAGAAACAGAGGGATTCTGCTTGGCTCTAGAAGGGAAAATCTTTTATAAGAAATAACTTTCAGCAAGTCCAGTTTATTTTTTTTTACCCTATTACCCCTGCTGCAATTGTGACATGTCTACATGAAATTGGCCACAGGAAGGAAACCCAGTTGGAGAAGCTATTTTCTGAACATCCTTTTATACCCAGGTTGCACAACACACATACATTTAGGTGGGGAGACCAGGACTTCACACCCTCAGTGGCAGCTATAATTTGGAAGTCAACTGCTTTCAGGAAGCTGGTGCATGATCCCCCAGCATGACACAGGGAAGAAGCAAAGAGACAACTGAGCACTTACTTTAAAGAAAGAGACTTGTAGAACCGGGCATCCAGTCCTGGAAGTGAGTGTGAAGTGAGGTGATTCCATGAGATTCTACACTGGGGAACTTACAAGTTTAGAGAAGGGCTGGAGGAAAATAGAATGACCCAGCCACTGGAGGTACCAGTGACCTGGGACTGCTGTTCTGAGAAGCATCCTTTAGCTTAAGTTGGGCAACCATGAATGTACAGCCAGCCAGGGAGTGACTTACTGCCACGTTTTCACCTGTCGACAGGCCCTGGGGCACCCTGTCTGCCCATCAGCCGGGCTCTGTCAGCATGCATGGACTTTGGGTGGAAGCCTTCTGTGCTGCAGATGCCAGTCACTCAGGGTGCAGGAGACATAGAAACCAACCTGACTCCTTGCTCGCTGCTTCTCACCTGTGAGAATTCAGTTTGACATAACTGTAGCCATCTTGGATGTTCTCAGGCAGCAGTCGTGGAGAGCTTTTGTCACCCCCACTTTCAGGAGGATGTGAGCTCAAACATGACTGTCCTTCTCACCCATGACATCACCCTCCACTTTCTGCCGTTGTCTCTGATGGGCCATCCTGGTGCAGAGAGAAGGTGCTTGGGACCAGCCGGGCTCCGGTGTGAGCACCTGTCTTCAGATTTCCAGGCCAGATCTTGGGTCCCCTCACAGCAAGGCACTTCTGGGAAAAGTTAGTTCTTGAGGAGGGAAGAAGTGGGAAATCCAGGGAACTGAGGATACTGGGCTCATTGTTAGAAATATGTTTGATATAGGCAATGGCTTGTGGCTCCTAGGAGTCCACACCCTCCCTGCCACCTGTTAATGAGCCTTATTTGGAAAAGGATCTTTGCAGATGTAGTTACGATAAAGGTCTTGAGATGAGACCATCCTGGATTACTTGGGTGGGCCCTAAAGATTGTAACAACAAGCTCTTTATGAGACCTGGGAGAAAAGACACAGAGATACAGAGAGAGCCCATGTGAGGCGGAGGCAGAGACTGAAGCATTGGAGTCACAGGCCGAAAGACAGCAGCAGCCACCAGAAGCTGAAGAGGCAGGAAGGAGCCTCGTCTGGACTCTCTGGAGGGAACTCACACATTTATCTGGGATTTCTGGTCTCTGGAGCTGTGAGAGATGAAAATTTTCTGTTGCGTCTGCCCCTGAGTTTGCAGTGCTTTGGCACAGTAGCCCCAGGACACTGAAGCCAGATTCCAGATGAGCGCGTTGCGGGTGTGTGCTGGCTCTTTTGCTAACAGGCGACTTTGCGTGGTGGGAGTGTCACCTCCACAGTGAGGAGGGAATGTTCTCACTCCCCTGCAGCCCCAGTGGAGCATGGTCCCGTGTGCTTCAGCCCCAGGATGGGGAAGGCTGGGGGCTTTGTCTGCCGCTCTCTCCTAGGGTCTTACCCTCGTGGTCTCTACGTGGCTGTCCTCTCTGGAAACTTGATGGTTTTTCAGTGGGGAATGGGACTGGCATGTGGCAGTGTCCAGGGACCTTCCTGTCCATGTCCTCTTCCCCATCACTGGGGATTTCTGGCTTTCAGAAATCATAATATAGCTTCTCCTCAGAATGAAGCAAGGGGACTATTTGTGTGCGACTACCCAAATGTCACCACGAGCTTCCCTGGGTAGGAGGACTCTGCCCTTTGGTAGGAAGCATCTAGAAAGCCTTAGGACTCAAGATAAACCACTCTACATCTTCTGCTAGAACTCTTGGGAAAGATGTTCTCTTTCTCCTGAGGCTCAGGAGGTAGAGGGCTGGTCTATCTGTGGATGCTAGAAGCCAGTTTTCCTGAAGGCAAAAAGAACTTACGTAAGAGACAGAGGTAGTCACTGAGCCCTGACATCATCGCTTGAGATCCTGGATCCAGTCATGCTGAAGCCTCCCACCCCTTGAATTTTCCAGTTATACGAGTCCATAAATTCTGTTAGGTGAGTTTGAATTATCACGTTTCTGTCATCTGTAAAAGGCAAATTTTCTCAGTATGAATTCTGTGTAGGGACTTTTCCTAGGAACAGAACTCCATGGTGATATGCCAACACCTGCACGGTGCCATGCATGTGGCTTGCATATAGGGAAGGCAGCATCCAGCTGTAACCTTCCTCTCAACAGATCTCGCTGCACATTCTCCTACCCCGGCAAGCACAGTGGGCCCAGACTTCTGATCTGTGTGATGCTTCAAGCCTTCTGGAATGTCCTCCCCGCTTGCTTTGCCTGTTCAAGTTTTGCTTATCTTTGAAGTCCCTCTCCATTTGTCCTCTGTCACAGAGATGCCCCTGATTTCTTGGGCACTTGCTTCTTTGCGCTACATTGTAGCATTTTATTAGGCTTAACCTGGATTTAGAGCAGCTTGAAGGCACTCACTGACCTGGCCAGCTTTGGGCACAGGGGCTCAGAATGAGGTGTCTCCTAATTATTGCTTAACTCTCTGTGACGTAGACTCTGTGATGACAAATGCTAAGGATGAAGTCTGACTCCTATAAATCCAGAGCAATTTTACTCGGACACCAAACTGCAGCTTTTCTTGTGGACCCATCCATCATAACTCGCATTAAGGTGGTGTCTCAGATAACTGCTCTTGTTTTAAGGCCCAGGAGATCTTCTGTGCTTCTTATGGCTCCAGATTTTTCTGTTTCACAGCCTGAGAGGTTTGCTGCTGAACTCCTAGAAGTTACATTTCTCTTCCCAGGGGTCACGTGGTTAGTATTTGTCCTTTGATTGGTGCCTAGTTGGCCCGAGCTGCTTTGCTGCCCTGTTCTATTACCCTTTTCCTTTCTGCAGATCTGTCATTCAAAGTAGAGTGGAGCAGAAGGTGTGTAAGGTCCTGTGTGTGTTTCCTGTGTCTGCTCTAACAGATGACCACAGACGGCACATAGCTCTGCAGTTCAGGACTCCAACACGGTCTCATTGACCCCGCCGGGGCTGGTTCCTTCCAAGACCCCAGAGTTGAATCTCTTTCTTTGCTTTTCCAGCTTCCAGGACTCCCACAGTCCTTGGCTCCCAAGAGCTTCACATCTCTCTCTCAATCTGTTTACATCATCACATCTCCTCCAAAGTGGATCTTCCTGCCACCCTCTAAAGAGGCTGTGATGGTGCTCTTGGATAATTTCATCTCAGCTCCTTAATTTTGTCACATAGCCACCTTTGTTCTTTCTCCATCTCCCTCTTCGCCTGCCCCTCCTCCCCACCCCTTGTCCTTTTCCTTTCTAAGAAATACATAATTTTGTCATCATGAGTGTATTTCATATCTAGCTCCTATATTTAGAAGTTTCACTTTCTTGTTCACTATTGTTGATCTGGGATCTAGAAGGAATGCTGATTGAATTTTCCTCACTCTCAGAATTTCTAGAAGTTTCACTTTCTTGTTCATTATTGTTGATCTGGGATCTAGAAGGCATGTGGATTGAATTTTCCTCACTCTCAGAATTTCTTTTGATCCATTCCTTCCACTTGGTGGCAACTGCATGTGTCTGTCAATAGGAGGAAGAAACACTGACCCCACACTCTAGCCCAGGGGTTTTCCAGTCCTCCTCTGGTAACACACTTGTGTGAGCATGAGGCTTCTTTTCGTGAGACTGTGCCGTAGGCAGGGCCAGGCCAAAAGAGCTGCTGTCAGGGCACCTCGAGGATGGGGAAGGAACCCTTCTGGGAAGACCCAGTTTCCAGTGGACCACTGGCCTCCCGGTTGAGTGGCTCTGGTCCCAGGATGGACAAGCTTCTTTGCTTCTGGTTGCTTCTATTTTTCTCAGCAAAGTAGTGACCCTCAAGGGGTGCTGGAAGCCTGAGTGACGGAATGTGAGAGGAGCACTGCTGAGCAAAGCATCCTGGCCTGGCCACGGCAGACTTTCTGAGGGCCTGGTCAGGACGAAAAAGCAGGCCCCTTGCCACGACTGGCCCCTTGGCAACGGCGTGGAGAAGGTAGAGAGGGATTTTTCTTCAGGCTTGGTGTTTTCCAGGCCAGCAAGACTGTGGAAGAAGGGTTCCCTTCATTTTCTGCACAGCAGGTGAGACCTGCCCCGTGGACCAAGGGCGACTGCTTTAGAGCTGGGAGGGGTGTGCGGAACATGTTGAGTATTCTCAACAGGGCCCAATAGAAGCCCAAAGCACTTCCTTCAAGGTCGCTCTTAGCTTCGATGAGCTCACGCTGCTTGTGGGAGCAGGGGCTGGCAGGAGGGAGTGGGCCTGAACTCGGAGAACCCCACCGCCTTTGTCTGACACTCCCCCGCCCCACCACTCGGGCCCACTGTGGGAGCAGGCAGTTCCCATACACAAGCTTCCCCTGAAGACTAGGTCCTGTGACACATTCAGGCTTGTTGCATGAGCAGCTACCATGGCCCAACAGATGGGGACACCTGGGAGTGTAGGTCCTCAAGAGACAGTCTGGTTGTGACAGGCCCCTGAGCCAGCAACACAGTAGAAAGTGACAATTAATAAATTCAGAAGTTAGTTCCCATTGAGACTCAGGGACTGGTCAGTTCTTGTCTGGTCTTTCCCCTGAGGACAGGCAGACGGGAAGAACAAGGGACCAAGTTTCTGTCTGTGCTGTGGTGATCCTGACAGGTGTGTCCTCACTGCTTTTGTGACTCAGGAAGCCCGAGGGACTCCCCCAGTTTCCTGTCATGGCAGGTTTCCTTTCACATGTTTGATGAGTCAGAAAAGCCCTTCCTTAGGAATTTCTGGTGCTTTGGGCTTTTGCTGCCCAGACCTCCGCAGAGCCTGGGAATTGGGTCCCTGACTGTGCTCACTCAGCCCATGCTCAGGACTCCATGTCTATCTCCCATGGGACAGCTCTTACATTGCCTCTTCCAACCTGAGAGATGCTTTCTCCTCTGGGCCTCTGTTGGAGGATCTGTGGGTTCCAGAACAGGGGACAAACGTGATTTGGTGACAGGCTTGAAGGTTGGGGTGCAGAAAGCAGGTGCAGGAGACATAAGTGAACAGGAGAAACATTAGGTCTCAGGGTGGGGAGACTTTTACCCCATATGATGCGTGCCAAAATCTGGAGACACTTACGGAGGTCAGAACAGGGCTGCTGCTGGTACTGGTGGACCCCAGACGTTGCACAATGTCCACAGGGAATGACAGAGCCCTGGTGTTAACAGTGCCAAGGCAGAGACACTTGATAAAATCCAAGTGCAGACCAAGGTTGGGGGACAGGGTTTCTCACTGAGCTACACTGATGAATCTGCATGTGCGCAGGATTTCAGTGCAGCAGCAGCTCCAGTCCTTAGTTTCTTGAGTTGCAAGCAGGGATGAGGACTCATTGGGTGTCCTTGCCAGGCAGGCATTTGTGGGAAGGGCACGAAGTCCTGGGCTGCAGTGGAGTTTACTAGTAGAGCGCTTGCCCAGGCTTCATGAGGCCCACGGTTCTATCCTCAGGACTGAAGGGGAAAAAAGTCCTGAAAAATCCTCATTGAGATCAGAGGTGGTAACAGTGACAACTCCATCCTACAGACTGGCTAATGGGACAGCTCTCTCCCCTGGGCTGAGCAGTTGGAGAAGACTGCAGATCCAGTCCTAGGCTCACCAGGGTGAGTGATGAGTCCTGGGACGCTGCCCGAGCTGTTGCCTGGCTGTGACAATGCTGGCCACCACTGACAAGGCTGCCCTTGATGTTCAGACAGAGTTGAGAGAGGTGGCACATGCCTGTAATCCCAGTAACTGGAGATGCTGAGGCAGCAGGATCACAAGGTCAAGACCAACCTGGGCAACTCAGAGAGACTGTCTCAAAATTAAAAAAAAAAAAAAAAAGCAAAAAACAAAACAGGTTGGGTGTGTAGCTCAATGGAGAGCATCCCTGGGTTCAATCCTCAGTACCTGTCTCCTGCAAAAAAAAGTTTCCATCAGGTGCCTTCTGAAAGAAAGGATGAAGGCTGGTGTTCCCAAGGGCGTACAAGATGACGGGCCTGCAAGTCTGTCCACTGGAGAATGCAGCATGGAAAGTACACACTGACGGGGTGGCTAAGAATCAATGCCCTTTTTGAACACATGATCAAACCCCTCTAAAAAGAAAAGAAACTGAGAGTCTTAGGCTATGTCTAGGGAAAACCACCGTGGTCTCATTGGGGGTTGGGGGAGGATGAGGCTTCAGGAAAACTCTGAAAATTTTGCAGAATGTTTTGCTTTTGCTCACTTAGATTTAGAGGAATCAGCTGGCAAAATGCAACTGAAACTTTACTTCCCCACTGACAGTCTCCGGGGACCACAGTGCATGGACCTGCCCTTGATGGTAGACTGGCCTGCGGCTTCCACTGCTTGCTGCCTTGCAGAGGTATAACTTACATATAGCAAAATTCACCACCGTTAGTGCACAACTTCATGAGATGTGTGAGGTGACAAAGCAGTTCCCTCGCGTCCCTTAGAGGTTCCCCCTGCCAGCCTCACTGCCTTTCCTCACTGTGCATGGGCCTTGTTGGCAGCTTCAGGTGAACGGAGTCTCATGTATGCACCTTCTAGGTCCCACTTTTAAAACTTAATGTGATGCTCTTCAGTCCTGCCCACTGTTGCCTGAGGAAGTAATCGAGCCCTCAGACTGAATCACGATGGACATTTGCTTTGTTTCCTGTTTTTGGCAACTATAAATAAAGGTGCCATGAACACTTATTTACAGGTGTTAATGCACATACCTTCTGCTTCCTGAGGGTTTTCTTTGTTGGGTAAGTGCCTGTGGTAGGTCTCATGGTAGGTCTAACTTTTCCAGGAGCTGTTGAACTGTTTTCCAAAAGGCTACCTTCTTCTGCACTCCCAGGGCAACACCAGAGGCTCACTTGTTCCACAGCCTTGTAGGTCTTTTAAATTTTATCTGTTTCAGTGACCATACATTTGTGTCTCCTTGTGGTTTTAATTTGTATTTAATTAATGACCAATATCATCTTCGTGTGCTTATTTCCTGGGTACGTCTTCAATGAAGTGTCTGTTTGGATCATCTGACCATTGAAAGAACTGGATTGCTCCGTTCTTAAGTTGTGAGAGTGTTTAATATGTTCTTCAGGCTAGTCCCAGTCAGATATTTGGTTTCTATTTTTTTTGTGTGAGACTTGCCTTTTTAATTTTTTTCTTTTTTCTTTTTTTTTATAAAGAGAGGGACTCTGAGAAAGTCAGATAAAGAGAGAAACAACTTTAGTTTTTCACATGACCTTCATTGCTCCAACACTTAGTTGCATACGTGGTGCTGGGGTTTGAACCTGGGTCCTCGTGCTTGCCAGGCAAGTGCCGAAACCGCTGAGCCACCGCTCCAGCCCCCTTTTTAATTTTTTAACAGTATCATCTGAAGAGCAAAGTTTGAAAAAAGGTTATGAATAATTTTTATTTTAAACTATTAGTTTTTTTGCTGTATTTTAATAATTAATTGGAGTTTTGAGATTTTCTTATGCCCTCAAATAATTTATACCTTAAAATTATTTCTAATTGTTAAGGTAATAGTAAAAATAACTTTACTTGAAGAAAGTTATTTTTTTCTTTAATTTCAGTATCTATGATTATTTTTGCATTTTTTTTATTAAGGAGTTGAGTTGTCCTAATAAAATGTTTCTGTTTATATAGAGCTCACTTTTCTATGCTTATCTATACATTTACATATTCAATATATATAATATATACATTTTAAAGAGAGAGGGACAGTGTGAGAGAGAGAGAGAGAGAGAGAGAGAGAGAGGGAGGGAGAATCAATTTTTAGTTTTCCATTTGTCTTGTGTTGCTCCGACACTTCATTGTGCATGCGGTGCTAGGGTTCACACTCATGTTCCTGTGAATGCAAAGCAAGCCCCGAAACCACTGAGCCACCGTGAGGAGCAGTGAGAGAAAGAGAGAAACAATTTTTTATTTAGTTTTTCATATGGCTTTTGTTGCTCCAAGACTTCGTTGTGTATTTGGTGCTGGGGTTTGAACTCACGTACTCGCATTTGCAGGGCAAGTGCCGTAACTGCTAAGCCACTGCTCTAGCCCTTCAATATTTTTTTTTTTTTAAGAGAGGGACAGAGAGAGAGAGAGAGAGGGAGGGAGAGAGAGAATCAATTTTATTTAGTTTTTCACGAGGCCTTCATTGCTCTGACACTTTGTTGTACATGGTGCTGAGGTTTGAACCTGGGTCTTTGCTCATGCCAGGTAAGCACCCCAACTGCTGAGCCACTGCTCAATATTGTTTTGAATAAAATACATTGTGGCTTAAAAAGTCCAACTTATTATTTTGTTTGTGCTTTTTTGTATCGTACTGAAGCAGTCTTTGCTTAATCCATGATCACTTAAATTTTCTTTTTCCTATCAATTTATGTCTTAGCCCCATTATGAGTTAATTATTATATATGAAAGGAGAGAAGAGAGAGAGTGTGTGTTCCCTACATGAATGCCTAATATTATTAGTTCAAAAGGTTCTTTCCTCTTTGAACTGCCTTGGTGCCTCTGCAGAAAAGTCCACAGGCCCTGTGAGTGGGCATTTATTTCTAGTCTCTATTCCAGATTTTAAGAAAAAGATATACCTTATATTTTGGAAAACAGCAGCACCAAATGTAGCTGAAAAGACAAATGTAATAATGAAAAAAGGTTAAAAACTCACTTATAATCTCATCAGCTTGAAAACCGCACCTGCACTTTCCTCTTCTCTGACATGCACAGGAAGCCAGGCGCTCCCCTACTGTTCTGCTCCCATTTATGACCTATTTATGATGTGCCCACAGCAGCACTGTGGGGGCCAAGGCTTTCCATGCTTTTGTGTTTCCCCGACCGGTAGGAAAAGAAACTCTGTGTGTGTGTGTGTGTGTGTGTGTGTGTGTGTGTGTTGGAGGGGGGGTGCACCAGTTGGAGCTGATGCTTTGGCTTTAAAAAACTATTATTCATGAAAGAAAGGCTGTGTTTGCTCCCCAGACCATTAAGAATATCCAGACTAGTTTTGCTATACACCTTTCTAGAACTGCCCTTGAACAGCCACGGAAAGCGGGGCTGGGGTGCAGCTCAGTGGTAGAGCCCTTGCCCAGGGTTTGATCCCTAGTACCAAAAAATACTCATAAAGGACACAGGTCAGGCTCAGGCAGTCTCAGGGCTCATTGCCTTTGCACATGCCAGGCAAGAGCTCTGCAGCTGGGCTACAACCCCAGTCCTGTTGTTGTTATTATTATTTTTTTACTTTGAGGCAGGGTCTTGCTGGCTGCCCAGGCTGGCCTGGACTTGCCGGAGCGCTGGAATCACAAGTATGCAGCTCCATCAAAGGGGGCTAGGCTCTGAAAAGCGTCTTTTGGGCGCTGGCCTGCCAGGGCGCTCCTAAGTGTGCACAAGGGCTGGCCTGGGGAGGACCGGACCGCCACAGCGCAGGCCGCCCGCCGCCCGCCGCCCCCCT
>PVKS010029856.1:0-24963 GCA_004027875.1 Aplodontia rufa | reverse complement strand
TTTTTTTTTTTTAAGAGAGAGGGACAGTGAGAGAGACAGAGAAAGAGAGAAACAACTTTATTTAGTTTTTCACATGGCCTTAGTTGCTCCAACACTCAGTTGTGTACATGGTGCTGGGGTTTGAACCCGGGTCCTCGTGCTTGCCAAGCAAGTGCCAAAATCACTGAGCCACCGCTCCAGCCCCAGAAACAGGGTTCTTGAAATTTGGCTAGTGTGAAATGAGAGTTAACGTGTATAATACGTACAAGATTGTTTTGTTGTTGTTTTGTTTTGTTTTGTTTTAAGAGAAGGGAGAGTGAGAGAGAACGAATTTTATTTAGAGTTTCATCTGGTTTGTTTTTCTTACACATAGTTGTGTATGTGGTGTTGGGGTTTGAACCCAGATCCTTGTGCATGCCAGGCAAGTGCTCTACCACTGAGCCACTGCTCCAGCCTTCAAAGAAGTCTTTTTAAAGTATAAAATACTCCGTTAATTTTTTTGTTGGAATTACATATTTTGGATTTTTCAGACTGGATATACCTGTTTCTTTTTTTATTTATTTAAATATGACTGCTAGAATGCTTAATGTGTTAACGTTTTTATTCAATACTATTTCTCTATAGTCATCCCAAAATAATCTAGGGATCTTCCGATTCTTTCCTAGATAGTTCCAAAGATATTTTAAGGAAATGAGAGATTTTGGAAAGGAATTTCTATTTTATTTTATTTTGAGAAAGAGAGAGAATTCAATTTTATTTAGTTTTTCATGTGGCTTTTGTTGCTCCAATAGTTCCGTTGTGTACATTGTACTGGGGTTTGAACTCACATACTCGTGCATGCCAGGCAAGCGCAGTAATCTCTGAGCTACCACTCTAGCCTCAGGAATTTCTATTTTAAAAAGAAGATACCTATTAATTCAAATAATTCTACGATTGAAAAATTTTTTTGAAGTTTTTTTTTTTTTTTTTTGGTGGTGCTGAAGATTTGCCTTTGGGTTTTGTGTATGTGTGGCAAGCACTTCTGAACTACAATCCCTGACCCTTAATATAATATTTTATTAAGGTTATTGTTTATAGAGAGGCTTATCTTAATCAGTGAGTCTTCTCTGGGGTTGGGCATTTGTTCCTGGAATTTGTTGCTGTCCTTGAAACCATAGGTTTCTTTTCTTCTGTAGGTTTCCATTTATTTTGAAGGGCTTTGGTGACAGGGTAGCCACTTATATATAGATCAAGTATTTATAAGTTGGGACAGCCTTTAATGAAAAATAGCAAAGTAGTAATATGGTATTGTTTCTTAGACTACAGCAATGATTAATCAAACATATTCAGTTTGTAACAACAAGGACAACAGATCACTTAATATACAAACCTTTCCAAAAGGAAAAGTATTGGCATTTCATTTAGGAGCTGCTTTTAGTAGAGTTGAGGTGGGAACTTAGTGTCTTTTGTCTTGTTGCTAAGGTTTTGAATGTTTATTTTGTTGCTGCAGATGAAAATTGCATCTCAGTGTCATTTCCCTCATTTTTATTATGTGCATTGCTTTATGGTAAGAACAAAGAATAAAAATTGCTGTTCTGAACTTGGAAATTTTACTTTTATGATTGTTTTATAAAATATGCAACTAAGTTTGCACCTTAAAATCTAGGAGCCATTGAACTGTAGTCAAAAGTAGTAAGATAGGGGCTTGATAGGTGCTTGCCTGCCATTTGTGAGGACACGTGTTCAAACCCCAGCACCATGTACAAAAGTGTCAGAGCAACGAAAGCCACTTGAAAAATTAAATAAAGCTGATCCTTGTTTTCTTTCTCTCACTGTCCCTCTCTCTCTCTCTCTTTTTCATTTTTGTTCATTTTCATCTGGTTTTTGTCTCTCCAACACTTAGCTGTGTATGTGGTGCTGGGTTTGAACCCTGGTCCTCATGCAGCATGTACTTTAACCACTAAGCCACTGTTCCAGCCCCTCATGGACATTTTAAAGGCCACCCCTTTCCTTGTGATTGCTGAGGAGAGGTTTGCTTTTTGTTTTGTTTTCTTTGGGCACAGTCTTTTCTCTGTGCTAAGAAGTATAAAGAGTTTTATTTACATAAAAGAATCTCTTTATAATACTTGAAGAGCCTTAAAATTTAGATCCTTGAGTTTCGTCTGCTACTCACTAATATCCAGAATCAATTGTCATAAACTTGTGTGTGAATTCTAGGGCTACTATCTCAAATCCATCACTTTTACACATGACAGTCGAAATGGCACAATGCAGACTGAGAAATTATGAGAAATTTCAGTGGGAAGAAATAAAACAGATCAGATTAAAATATTGCTTCCAGATAACAATTACTGTCTTTAATATTCTTATATATGTTTGATGGAATCAATTTAAATGTCATGATGACTTAAACAGTAGTAAAATTTAAACATCATAGATTTTCTTTAAAAAAAATAAAAAACTCTTCTTCTTTACTGGTCATGTCAGACTGAATATTGTTCTTCATTAGTTGAGAGTTTATATAATTTGTTTTTAATGCAAAGATACATTGATGCTTTTGTAAACTGAAAACATCACGAGTCAAAACGTGCCTAATGCACCTGTCCTACTGAGCCTCCCGGGTGGGCAGCAGAGCATCTGGGCCGCGTTGTCAGTCAACCCCTGGTAGAGTGGATGGCTGTGAGCCCCACAAGGCGGTTTCATAGGAGTCAGGGAAAAGATCAGAATTCAGAGTTCCAAGTACCAAAGTGTTAAGCATTCCTGACATAATCCTAATTCCCTTCACTGTCCCTCTCTTAAAAAAAAAAAAAAAAAGGAAAGAAAGAAAGAAAAGAAAAGAAATCAAAGAGCCATACTTTACAAAATTTCATAGTCCCCTTAAATAAATTGAATCACTGTATTGCTTGTTAATCAATGTTGTAATGGTAGCATTGAGTCTCCGGATAGTTTAGGAAATGCTATTTTTAGAATTTCTGACCTCTGACCAACCCAAAAGCAAGGGAGAGATTTGGCAGTCTAGTCTCTTCATTGCTTGCAAGCCTTTTATCAGTTTGTCTGTCCTCCTATTTCTTTCTTTCTTTTCTTTTTTTTTGAAAGAAATAATCTTTATTTAGTTTCTCATGTGACTTCCGTTGCTCCAACACTTTGCTGTGTATGTGGTGCTAGAGTTTGAACTCGTGACCTTGCGCATACCAGGCAGGCACCACAACCACTGAGCCACCCCTCCAGCCCCTGTCCTCCTATTTCAAAGGCATTCCTTATTGTGTTTTTCTACTGGGTTTTGGGATTATGCCAGCCAGCATTCCTTTTGATTATAGAAGTAACATTAAATTGACTCTTGTGATGATGCTCTAGTCTTGGTTTTGGTTAGTATATACATGATGTACAGTTTTTCTCTTTCGCTTTTCTGTGTCTTTTTATTTGAAGTACATTTTTGTTTATAGGGTGTTGTTGAGCCTCCACCCCCCCCCCCTTAGTCTCACAGTCTGACAGTATCTGTCTTTTAATTGGTATGTCCTTGATTAGGACCAACACATTTTTAAATAAAAGATAGTAGTAAATGTTTTAGGCTTTACAGACCATGGTTGCATGCAACCATTCAGTGTATCAGGAAAGCAGCTTAGACAGTATACAAATGAACCCGCTTCTCTGTTCTAAGAAAACTTTTATTTACAGAAACAGGCAGTAGACTGGATATGTCTCAAAGACTCTAGTTTGCTGAACGTGCTCCAGACCGCTTGTAGATGTGATTACTGCTGGCATTCTGTTTGCTGTTTTGTATTCTGTTATTTTCATCTTTTTCTGCTTTTGTTTGAATTATTTTTTGATTCCATTTTATGTGCACGAGTAATTTATAACTATCTGTTTAAGAAGTTTATCACACTTTTATTTTTAAATTCTACTAGAGGTGGATTTTGCAAACTTCTCAAAGTGTATAAATTATTCTGTAATAGCTGTCACTGTTAAAATTTAAGATCTGTCATAGTAAGGTACAAGATTTGCAAATTTATACTGGCTCCTGGACATTCACATTCAGAGACAATCAAGCATATTGAGACAGTAAGAGGGAAAAGCATTAGCTTCATGAAATCATAATGCCAGAAGACTTAATTTTTTTTAATTATTATTTTTTCCATTTGGTTTTTGTATTTCCTTCACTTAGTTGTATATATGGTACTAGGGATTGAGCCAGTTCCTGGTGCATGCGAGATGAGCACTCTTGCTGAGCCACCTCTCCAGACCTAGAAGAGAGTTTTGAAAGTAACATTTCATCCCATCCTTACCCATTAGTCTTTTACCTCAATCATTAACTTTTAGTTCCTTTAAAATTTATATTTTTCTTGATGTATTATAGAATAAACACAGACTCTTCTGTTTGATAGACTAAAAATTTATCCTTTTTTTTTTTTTTACATTCTGGAGTATGTATTTTAGCTCTAAGTGTTTTGAGCAACAGGTTGATAAGTTATGATTCTTTGATTCATAGGTACACACATGAAGCCAGTAATCTCTTATGTTTTATTAATATTCTTGCTTTTCTTAAACATACAAAGCTATGTTTATTTTTTAAGAAATATAAACTGTTTATAATTAGATGGTTTTCCTTCAAGATTTTCTTTCTTTTCTTTCTTTTTTTTTCCTGAAGTACTTGTGTGGTAGTAATCGAAAGGACAACATATTTATTGATCCAGGATACCAGATGTTTGAGCAAGAATTGAATAAAATACTCCGAAGTTGGCAACCAAGCATACTTCCAGATGGTAATGCTATTTTAACTATAGGTATTGCTAACTTGATACTGGGATTGTTATTTTTACAAAAAGTATCTTTAAAATAATTAGGAAATAAATTGGATAACATTTTGTAGAGAACTTATTCCTGGAGCTCATCTGTTTATTGCTTGTTGAACTAGAAATTAATATGATCAGTAGTATTTTGAAGAGCTCTGTAAGAAATATGACCTACTTTCTCTGAACCTGGATGTATATGTGTAAAACTGCACAGTGGAGATTCTGATGTAAATTTTTCCTAAACTACTGTGATGAGAAAAAAAGCGGTGTATGCATATGGAAATCAACTTTTTTATTCCCCAGGCATTTCGTATATTTGAATCCTTTTCTGACCCTTATCTGCTTGTCCTACCAAAAGGCAAAAGCTGACATCCAGTCCCTTATTTTAGAGATGATAGTTCATAGACTAGTGTGTGTTCTAATGTGTGTGTTGTTAAAGAGTTACATGGGTCATTCTGAAATTCATTCCAGTTGAGCTGGAGTGAATGGAGGATTAGTATAGGTTTGCTTTAAATTACCTTTAGTTCTGGATGATTAAATGTAAACTTTTATTTACAATACTTCTTTTAAAGTAGTTCTCTCTATTTAAGGGTCAATATTCTCTCGAGTTGAAGAAGACTATCTCTGGAGGATAAAACAACTAGGATCACACTCTCCAGTAGCTCTTTTGAATACCCTGTTCTACTTTAACACTAAATATTTTGGCCTGAAAACAGTGGAACAACACTTAAGACTTTCCTTTGGCACTGTGTTTAGGCATTGGAAAAAAAATCCTTTAACAATGGAAAACAAAGCATGCCTTCGATACCAAGTATCTTCCTTATGTGGAACAGATAATGAAGGTAGTGTGATATGTTTTTGCTCTGAGATTATCTGTGGTGGGAATACTTAAACCTTGCCCTACTGTAAAGCTCACCTGTGTTACTTGTTAAGAAACTAAGAAGCGTCATTTTCATAAAATAAGACAAATGTCTTATAACGTCTCAGTTCCTTTTGTTTAAAAAATTGTATATTAATCAGAATCCACAATGTAGAATTTTAAAGGTCATCTAGTCCCATCTTACCGAAAAGTTTGCTAAGAGTGAATAGTACTATCTTTCCTTCAAGATTGACTTTAGGAGGTTTATTTTTTATTTTTTTAAAGATAAAATTACTACTGGGAAAAGAAAACACGAAGATGATGAGCCAGTGTTTGAACAAATTGAAAACACATCCAATCCTTCTAGGTGTCCAGTGAAAATGTTTGAATGCTACTTGTCTAAAAGGTGAGTGTTACTGAGACTTGTAAGAAGGTAGTGTAAGTTGGTTGAATTTAACATGACCAAGAGGTGACATTTTTATCCCTGATCCTTTTTTAAATCTTTCTCTTCTAGCTTATATTCAAGTACATTCAATGGCAACTTTTAAGTACCCAGCTTATAAATCATACTTTAGGAATTAAGTATATGTATGTTAATAAATTACTCTCTACTAAAGAAATTAGAGAAAGCAGTGACACAGCTTTTTCCTGTAATGGGTCAGATAAAAAATATTTTAGGCCCTTGGGCTCTTAAATCTCTAGTACATATACTTGGTTCTGCTGTTACAGCTAGAAAGCAGCCAGATAACTATATATAAAATTAATGGCAGAGCATTCCTGCATTCCTGTACCACAAAGAAAAAATAAATGATACATGGGTAGAAATGAAAATGAAGTGCTTAAATTTAAGAGAAAATAGCCCTTACGGAAGTTCTGAGAGAGATATAGCAGTGTTCTGAAAGTACTGTGGTTTTCTAGTTTTACCACTGTAGTTTTTCCCCCCCTGATCAGAGACCAGCCAGCATTTAAACATTTTTTAAATGTTTAGGGATCATAGATTATTTTATGCTTATTCATTGTTTTTAGCAAGCATTTTCTCATTTTTCAGAAGATTCGCATGAACTCAGAATGTACTTACTACGGAACAACTTGATAAATCACAGTTATGTTCCCAGGATATTTCTCAAGAACTTATGAAAACATTAACATCTTCAATTGGGTGATAGAAATATTTCTGACAGTGGTTTAAGGGTAGCTCTATTGGGTTGCAACAAGATCAGGGTCTTTAATAGTACCAAGTATTTGTTAGATGGAAATTGCTATCTTAAAATATTTAAAATTTTTCTGCTTTGTAAGGATTTTTATTTTATGTATTGCCATATTCATCAATTTTAAGATATTTTTCACATTTCAGTATCCTTGCAACTTGGGTGCATATTGTCACCATTAAAATAATGATTAAAATGAATGGTGCCTTGAATGTAGTGAAATACAGAGTTTAAATTATGGTAGGTAAGTAATCCTTTTATCACAGAAAATAACTGAGAATGTTTTAATGACAATATTTAATGTAGATAATTAAGGCAGAGCATCTGACCAAATACGTGATTTCTGGGGTCTAAATTATTCTTAAAAGAAAGTAGCAGGGGATTTTAAAAATTTTATGAAATTGATCTGTTCTCTCTTTTTTCCCAAAGTCCACAGAACCTTAATCAGAGAATGGATGTTTTTTATTTGCAACCAGAATGCTCTAGTTCCACAGATAGCCCTGTATGGTATACATCTACTTCACTGGACCGAAACACCTTGGAAAATATGCTCGTACGGGTTCTTCTAGTAAAAGATATTTATGATAAAGACAATTATGAACTGGATGAAGACACAGACTAAAAAGGAATGTCTCAGAAGCAATCGGGATAAAACAGCATTAGATAGTCATGCTGCTAGATCTTCATTATGGAAAACATTTCAAGTTTACTCCGTCTGTTTTGAGTTTTGTAGCAGTATACCCACACTGGGTATTGCCATGTAAATAATCTGTGAGTGAAAGTTGCCATTATTCTATGTAGTGGTTTTAGAATACTTAACAAATACATTCAAATTCTTTTTTTATTATTATTTATTTGATTAGGTATGTTTGTAACTTTTTACATTACAAAATATGAATGAGAATGTGCCATGTATAATTTTTTTTCTTGTAGTAAGAAACATCCATATTGCACAACTCTGCTGTTGCAAAGCTTCCTCAAGAGGGGGTGCTTTTACTGGGTTCTTGACCAGATGGTTGTGTATGGGTAGCACTACTAAAAGTTTAGAACTTGCAGTGTCTTTCAGAATTTTTAAAATAAACTGTAAACTAATAGGCTGGGTTTTTGTTTTGTTTTGGGGGGGTTGTTTGTTTGTTTTATGTTTTAGTTACTGAAGCCTTACAAGGTTATGTAGAGAGATACCATCTTCTGTACCAAAAATAGACGAGAATGCTGTCAATATTGGTGTACTGTAATGTGAAACTATACTGGTGAAAAACAACTTTTCGTTCCCCTTATTAAAACCTTAGTGTCCTTTTCTCATTTTGTGGCTTTCTGCATCACCCCAATAAAAAAAATATGTGTGTATGTGTGTGTGCGCATGCATGCACACACACATACACACACACACACATATATATATAATGACTTTAAGTTGAAAACAAGATCATTAAGACATTTTTCTTTGTAAAAATGTCTGATGAAAGTATAAGATTGTTTTGATTCCTATGCCAATCATTACTATCTGAAATCCACTTCATTGATAGAGATTTGATTTTTTTTTCTTTCTTCCCCTCCCCCTTATGGATATAGATCATGTTGCAATATTACCTGTGAAGTACTCTAAACCTTTACCAACTTTATTAGAATTCCTGTGCCTGCTTCCAATTATGACCAATGCATACATTGAGTAAAATTATTTTTAGAAATGCCACTCCTAAAATAGTTGTTATAGAAAGTCAACCTACTTTAAATAAGAAAGTGTATCACCTTTTACTATGATGATTTGCCAGTGTAGTAATTCTGATTATTTCAGATTATTGAAAAAGAAAGAATAAGTGGATAAAGTCTGTTTCAGAGGAAATCACACTTGATGTTAGATTGTTTGGCTTTTAAAATTTACTTCTTATAGAAGATTGCATTAAAAAAAAACTTTGTGCTTCTGCATAGCAATTTATCTGTTTGGGCCTTTTCTTTTGGAATAAGGAAATTTACTTAAAATCCTACTTTCTAAAGACAAAGTGCTAGCTGCAAATTATTATAAAGAAATCATTTGGCATGTGTGTAATCATGTTAATTTCTTATTTCTAAATCCTGAATGACCATGGTGACATTAATTTTTAAATATTGTTCAAGGGGAAATTGGGCTGTTTTCCACAGTGCATAGGCAGGATCTACACATCCCTTAGGTATTTTTTCTCTTTTAGATAAATATTAGCACACTAAGGAAATTTCCCAATCATGATTTGGAAAATTTCACAGGTATAATCACTGTATATTTAAGCAATAATTACCTGAAATGTTTTTGGCACAAAATTACTTTATAATGTTCTAACTTGTTTTATAAGTTTGAATAACGTTTCAGGCCCTTGATTTTATATTTGTTGAGTGATAAACAGTAGCAAATCTGATATGTACCTTTACTAAAGATTGCCAGTTGCCTAATGAAGAAAAGTAGGTAACATTTAAAATATATAATAACAAAAATTTCCTCAAACTTTTTCCAGAAGTACTTCTTTAAGCACTTTTCCTATAAAATGCATGTTGTTGATTAAAAGGTGGTTAATACTAACCGTCTTTTATTCTTCAAAGTGGTGCTGTATTCCATCAAGAGCAATAAACTCTTTCCCAAATGTCATTTCTTGTATATTTTGGCAAATACCGTAAATCCCTGCCATGGTACTGCTGTTAAGCACTGTGTGTTTTGCTCCATGTGTTTTCTTCATTTGTACATTTTAGCTTTTCCCAAGTGGAAATGTCGACATAATTTTGATCTTGGCATGATAAAGGATTTAGAGCTTGTCTTTGTCTTGATTGCAACCCAATGATAGATAAACTTGATTCTCAGGGGGAAAAGAAAAAAAATATTTTATGACAAGTGTTTGTTCTGGGAAATTTATTTCACCTAGAACATATTTTATTGATTCCTGGATCTTCTTAGTTCGTGTGGTCATACCTGACTACCAAGAAAAGGGACAATGAAATGATAGTTTATTTTTGCTTCTTGGTGATTTCTGATTATAGATAGCAGCCTGTAAATATAACTTTATTGTCTTGAGATGTCTATTGAAAATGCTATATTTTTCTGTTCTGAATAAGGATTTTTTCCACTTAAAATCATTTAGTGAAAAAGATCATTAGCCATATTGAGGGAGGTGGATTTCCCACACAAATTGAGTGTTCATTAATGTATTTTTAAAGGCTCTTTACTGCAGTAGGTAACATAAGATATTAAAGGATTTTTTTTTTAGGCTAGAAACTCAGCTTTTTTCCATAAAAATACTTTGTGATTAAATAGTATTTCATGTTTTTCTTTTACTAAAAGGGTTTATTACCAGTGTTTAATATTGAAATAATAGGATGAATATTGTACCATGCATTCAAATTTATCACATGTTCTGATGATATTCCCACCCCCCATCAATTGTGATTTGCAAATGGGAGTGACTTTTTATGCGTAGTATTAGGAATTATAGTAACTGAGAAGTCAGAAATTTTCAAATTTTGGTTTGCAGTACTCTAGTGTGGGTCCATTTATTTAATCTGAGATCTTAATATCTTGCAGTCTCAAATCACTATAACCATTTACATTTTTATTTTTCCAGTTATTTCCAGAATGTATTGTTATACATATGTCATTTATGTGTTAAGCTAACATTGACTATAGGATAATCTCCTTGCTCCCTTCAAACAAAACAGTCATGAAAGTGTACATTAAAGTATTTTTAAAGAATAAATTTAAGTTATAATACTTTTGTATTTTCCCCCCTCTAATAAGCCCCTCACTTATTTTAGAGAAGATTCTGAATTTCATTTATTCCATTCTATTGAGTCCTGAGGATAAGACGAATTTATATGTTGTTTTCCAGTATTCAGTACTTTTGTGTTGCTGTGTCTAGGTGTATCATGTTACTAACAAAATCTTAACCATTTTAGAAGCTTATATTCAGAACAGTGTTGCTCCATCATTCTGGATTAGGAATAGAAATGCCTATGGTGGTCCAATTTTTAGGGTTTTTTCCCCTGTTCACTTGGAAATTATATTTTAGAGGGACACTTCGAACAATAACTGTGATCCCCTCACCTTGTAATGAATGAAAAAGGGAAAGTTATCCCCAAAATTGAGGCATGTGATGATATAATTTACTACTGAGTTTAAAAAGTTTGTAAATTTAGGCCTTTTGAAAAAAAACCTAAGAAGGTAAGATTTAATATGTGAATAAAATACAAGTTGAGCATTCCTTATTTGGAAAATCTGAAATCTAAAATGCTCTAAAATTCAAAGCTTTCTGAGTGCCAGCATGATACTTGGCTAAACCATTCAAATCTATGCAAATGTTCCAGAATCCTAAATCTGAAATATTTGTGGTTCCATGCATTTCAGATAAATGATACTTAACCTGTATTAATAGACCTGAAGAGAGGGCCACGGACCATTGTATACTATTGACAAGAGATGTTAAATTCTAAGACTATTTTCTATTGTATTACAGTAACAATAACAATTACAGCTCTTTTTGAAAACTTTAGGTTCTTTATTCTGTCTGGGCCTCAATTTCTTTATCTGTAAAATGACAGCATCGCCTTAATTGCTGATTCTTGAGTTTCAAATTGAGAACGGTTGATAGTAAACTTTACAGATTTACGTATGAAACCTTGTGAAACACGTTTTCTTGGAAAGGGGGAAGATTTTTTTTTTCTTTTTGAACCATGAGTCGGTGAATTGAACCCAGGGTTGCTTAACTACTGAGCCACATCTCCAGCCCTTTTTATTGTAGATTTTGAGACAGAGTCTTGCTTAAGTTGCATAGGACCTCTTCTAGAGGCAGAGGCTGGCTTTGAACTTGCGATCCTCCTGCCTCAATCTCCCCAGTTGCTGGGATTCTGGGCCGTTCCCCCCACCCCTGTTCCCCGTCCCCGTGCCGGTTGGGAAAGGTCTTTTCTGAAACAACCTTAATACTGAGCATGTCACATATAATTTTAAAAGTCCAACTCAGGTAACTCTGCATAAGTAAACTTTAGCAAACAGAAATTATCACAAAACTTCTATTTGCTATGTTTTTCCTCTTCGCCAAAGAATTGCTGCTCTCTGTGGTAGTTAGGGGAAAAGATAAAGTAAAAGAATACGATGTTACTGTCCCAGACCTTACTTCTTTGGGGGTGGGGTGAGCAAGATAAAACCGTACATTTAACACCTAGGGAAACAGATAAAGAATATTATTCATGATAATTAAGAACAGAGAAGGTTGTGGACACTCAGAAGAACTCCAAAAGGCTATTATGGTCTAGAGTAGGTTTTGTAGGGTGTTACCACCCACCACCTGAGAGTATATAAAATGAGATTCCTGTAATTGCCATGTGATTATTTTGATGGCACTGTTTTGATAGCATCAGTCCTTATCACTGACTTTCAGTCCAATGCATGAATGGTTAAAAGTGGCACTCAAAGGATGGACTAGTATTCTCACCACGCATTAGAGGTAGATCTAAAAGGTATTCAACTATATTGGATCAAGATGTGTGATCCAACTTCTCAGTTTATGAAGAATGAGTTTTTTTTCAAAACTTCATCCACTAAGGCTTTTTTTTTTTCTCGTAGCAATTCTTTTTAAAATAACTTCTAAGTTGTGGGAGGGAGTCCTTTACATTTTGATTATATAGTTGTAGTTCTAAATTAATGCCAGCAGGTGGCAACAGTACACAGTACAAGTTTATGCTTTGTCTTATAACCCTTTAACTGAAATCCCTGGAGGTTTTGGAATTCAGAATTTGCTCCTGTTAAAAAATGAAATATGTGTTGTAGATAACAAAACTCTCAATGGGGTCTGGGGCCGCATCCCACAATGGAATTATTTCTGCAGTTATAAATTAAACACAGTAACGAATAAATTGCTTTACCTACCTCAGGTCGGTTTTTGTCACAAACTTAGGAGATAGCTAGGTTTTCAATTTTTTTTTTTTTAAATCTCAGAATTACTGTTAAGGAATTGCTGATCTGCACAAAAAATGAATAGATATAGTACTTTTCCTTAATAAAATATTTACCCGTTTTTCTTTTTTTCATTTCTTAGTTTTCATTACTACTTAGAACTGAAAGGTTTCTTCTACAAAATTTGCTCATTATATTTTTTTAAAAATGCACAAAATGCTTAGAACACAAAAATGTGACAATTCGAGAACCATCATTGAATTCTGAAGCACTTAAAAATAACTTGTCCTTTCTTGTTTTCTGTCTTTCTTCAACAGTTGTAGCATAAGTTTCTACATTATTACGGCACACCTCTCCAAACAACTGCAGTTATATCAAGGAGCTAGTCATTTATTCATTCAACAAATTGAATGAATATCCTCCTAGGTACTAACCTAAGTGTTGGGAGCGTTAGACCCAGCCCTTCTTCAGGGAGGGAGAAAACAGTGCTGGAAAGTTAGAGTAAATGGACCGTTGGGCCTTAGTGACATACTCATTTGTATTTTAAAGTAAAAATACTCTCAAGAACCTGAGAACACCTCTGGCTCTAGACTGTGCTTGCAGATTTCTCTATTGAACCTGTTTCCTGTTCTGGCAAGGGGTAGGTGCCCGCTATGTTTAGAATACATATAGATGCATATTGACAAATAGCAATGAACCTCCACTAGATTGAAGAATCTCCATCTTTTGAGGTTAGTAATTTTGTCCATTCGGTTTGTAACCAGGCACCTTCCAAGAGCAGAATGTTTTACTGGAATGTAGCACCTAGGAAGTTTCTGGTACATACTAGGTGTTGATAAAGCTCGTTGAATGAATCAGTGACCCTAAGCACCCATTCAAGTTCAAGAACTTGGAAAATAAACTACTGGAAATATGACCTATGCTGTATGAAAAAGTGCCTATTTCTTGGTGTGCTTCTGAGCACCTGTCTCTTGTTTTTGATTCTTTGTCTTTCCTGACTTCCCCTGCATACTGGTTCCTCTAGAGTTCCCCAGTCTTCCATTTGTGATAGTCAAGGGAATTAGTAGTTAAAAATTTTTTTTATTGAGAAATTTATTTGTTGTATAATTATACAGTAGTTTAACATTTCTAAATCACTTGTGAAGTTTGTTAATGTAGACTTATGATCTACCCACTGGGGACTAATTTCATGGGTCTGGGTAAATTCTAGGTGACCTACACAGTCCGAAAATGAGTTCACAGTATTTTTAAATGAAAAATAGCATGGAATAGAACATAATAAAGATGCTTTCTTTGTGAAGCTTGTTTTGTATTCATGCAATGCATGGCAAATATAAAATATTTTTATGAGTTTTTAAAGTTTGAAAGCCTCCTGGCAGATGTTGTAAGAGAAACTCCACACTGGAAAGTTTTGGTGTTAGATACCACTTTATCAACATTATGCTTCAGAGAGTTGTGAACCATGGGGATACATACTTTTCATTTTGACAAAATAGTTATGTGGCTAGCAAAGTTGGTGTGTAGCATATGTGAAACATTCATTTCTCTGGCTGTTACCCTCAGTTTGAGGTTCCTCCTCCTCTGCAAGAGTTAGTGTGGAAATCAGAGCAATTATTGGAGTGTGTGTGTGTGTGTGTGTGTGTGTACACACATGTGCCAATACATGAGGTATTGTTGGTGTCCCCAATTTAAAGATTAGTCAATGCCTGGAGTCACACAAGTTGTAATGGCAGAGCTATGATCCACATTTAGGTTGTTTTGCCTCTAAGCCCATGGGTGCTCCTGAACCTCTTCTTAGTGATAGAACAAACATTTCTTAAGTATGTGCAGAGGTGAACCATTGGAAATTTCACCTATGATATATAAATAAGCTTGCAGCAAAATCTTGGAAGCTTTATAAAGCAGACTTGTCAGTAAGAATGGCTTTAGCAGAGCCATTAATTGCCATACTTGGAGCTGAGTGTGCTGAAACAAACAGGACTGTGTCTCCTTTCCTCAGGGCTTGGAAAACATTTCTATACAACTTAAAAAAAAAATAGGTCTGATGAGCACAAATGTCACCTCCTATGATAAATTCAGACACTGCAAAGTTCCTGGGAGGTGACGAATACTGCCACTAAAAATCTTAGAATTTAAACTTAAGCATTTCAACGAGGACTTCTACTCCATACATAGTAGTTACACCATCTTAGTTGATTCCAGTTTTCAGGTTTTACTGAATTCTTTAAAGATGTTCTTTCTTGTGGTTTTTTTTACCTATAGGTCTATTCATTGAAGCTAAACAATGCTTTGGCTTGGGGTTTTGGTTCAGTGGTAGAGCGCTTGCCTGATTTGTGCAAGGCTTTGGGTTGGATCTCCAACAACACAAGCAAGTAGGGTGCCAGAGGAGAAGCTTTTTATTTACTTCAAACTTGGCTTTGACATACTTGAAAAGGCAAGCAGACTTTTTTTTTTAAGAGAAAGAATTTTTATTTTTTCATTTGTTTTCCATTTCTCCGACACTTAGTTGTGTAAGTGGTGCTGGGGTTTGAGCCACAGGTCCTCATGCATGTCAGGCAAGCTCTCCACCGCCGAGCTACTGCTCCAGCCCTGCTAAAAGATTTTGACATAACAAAAGCAAAGAAAAAAGCACTCAAAAACATCTGTCTTGTTTTTAAAAGTTTGAAGGATTTCAAATAAGTTTGTTGAATATCAGTAATCTTAAGGTTATTTTTTTCTGGTTACATTTCTTTGGCTGCTGCCCTCAAATACCAATTTACCATCGATAATTGTTGAGGGTTACTTTGGCTACAGCCTAATTTGAATTATTCATTTTTGTGAGAGTTCTGCTGGAATGATGTTTTAAATTTTCTGATGTTTCTGAACGTTGCTTTCCTATGATTTGAAGATACTGTGACTCGAGTTCTCAGCTGGTAATATCAATGGATATTGTGTTCTTTTAGCGTGTCATTACATAATCACATTGCCATATATTTCAGTAACATAATTCAAGCTCCACTGTACTTTCAACAGGTGACAAAGAACACTTTACTTGCTTTCACTGGTAAAAAGAATGACAAAATTCTGTGAAACAATACACATGCCTTTTTTTTTTTTTGACATATTGAAGGGAATTGTTACATACTCATGCATTCGTGGATACTGACAAAGTAAGAAATGGCCAATCCTAGTCAGGGATCTCTGCCCTTAATCCATTCCCCGATTTCATATCTCCTCAGTAATACCCCCCATGCTATCTATAGAAATAAGCATATACCTATATATTAACTTGAAATTTCTGAGTTTCTTTGCCAGTCTCTGTATAGTTTGGCTTCTCATGGGAGTTGAGTGTTTCCAACTGTATTGCTATAACCTCTCTTTCCACTTCTTTCTCCTCCATCCTCCATAGTTATGGTTCCCCCAGCTTATGTGAAATTTCAGCTTTAGTGGTTTATTAACTAACTTTCCTCCTATCTTAGGCTTTACTCTAGCTTCCACATATCAGAGAAGGCATTCCACTCTGGGGGATGTCTTACTCAGCATATTTTTTTTCCTGTTTCTGTCCATTTAGCTACAAATGCCATGATTTCATTCTCACAAATAGCAGAGTAGAACTCCATGGTATGTATGTATGTATATGTATATGTATATGTATGCCACAGTTTTCTAATCCATTTATCCAGGGAGGGGCATCTGGGTTGGTTCCATAGTTTAGATATTGTAAATTGAGCTGCTATAAACATTGATGAGCTGTGTCTCTGTAGTATGCCAATTCTAGCTCTCTTGGGAAAATACCCAGTAGTGGGATAGCTGGGTCATAAGGTGGTTCCATTCCTAGTTTTTTGAAGAGTCTCCACACTGCTTTTGAGAGTGGCTGTAGAAATCTGTAGTCCCACCAACAGTGTGATAGTGTTCCTTTCTCCTCACAACCCCTCCAGAATCCGTTACTGTTCCTTTTCTTCATTTTTGACACTCTGAGTGGAATGAGGTTCTCAGTGAAGTTTTGGTTTGCGTTTCTGATTTACTAGTGATGTAGAACATTTCCTTATATGTTTATTGGCTTTTTGGGCTTCCTCTGTTGAGAAGTTTCTGCTTAGTTACCTAGCCCATTCGTTGATTGGATTATTTGTGGTTTTGGGGTTGTTTTTTGAGTTCTTTGAATATTCTGGATATCAGCCCTCTTTCAGAGCGGTAGCAGGTCATGATTTTCCCCCATTCTGTAGGTTCTCTCTTGATATTCTTGACTGATTCCTTACCCTGCTCATTGATTCTTGGTTTTAGTTCTTAAGCTACAGGAGTCTTGTTAAGGAAGAAGGAGGAGCCTACAGCAAAATAGTGGAGTGTTGATCCTATTATTTTTTAGCAATTGTATAGTTGCTGGTTTAATTCCTAATTCTTTGATCCATTTTGATTTAATTTTTGTGCAGGATGAGAGATAAGCATCTGATTTCGATTGTCTCTGTATGGCTGTCCAGTTCATCCAGCACCATTTGTTAAACAGGCTGTCTGTCCTCCATGCTATATTTTTGCCCCCTTTGAAAAAATGAGATGGTGAGACTTGTGGGTTTATCACAGCATCTTCTGTTCTGTTCCATGGAGTTTCATGACTATTTTGATACTAATACCATGTCATTTTGTTACTATAAGCCCTATAGTATAATTTCAGCTTAGGTATTGTGACACCTCTTGTTTCATCTTTTTTGCTTAGTAATGTTTTGTCTATTCTGGGTTTCTTGTTATTCCAAATTAATTTGAGAATTGCTTTTTCTATTTCCATGAAGGATGTCCTTTTTTTTTTTTTAAGAGAGAGGGATGGTGAGAGAGAGAATCAATTTTATTTAGTTTTTCATGTGCTCTTCGTTGCTCTGAGACTTTGTTGTGTCTGTGGTGCTGGGGTTTGAACTCGCGTACTCACGCATGCCAGGCAAGCCCTGTCATTGCTATCTTGATTGGGATTGCATTGAATCTGCAGGGCTTTCAGCAGAATGCCTTTTAAATAATATTGAATCTGCCTAACGAGTAACATGGGATGTTTTTCCATCTTCTTAGGTCTTCTTCAATTTCTTTTTTTAATGTTCACTAGCTTTCATTGTAGAGGTCTTTTATATCCTTTGTTAGATTAATGCCCAAGTATTTTATTCTTTTTGAGCTTATTGTGAATGGAATGGATTTCCTGATTTCTTCTTTGCAGATTGCTGCTGGAGTTATAGGAAAGCAATTTAGGAGTGTTGATCTTGTAATCAGCCACTTTGATAAATTCATTCATAAGCTCTAGAATTCTGTCTTCTGATAGAGCTTTTTGGGTCTGCTCAGTATAGGATCATGTCATCAGCTAATAGAGATAGCATGACTTCCTCTTTTCCAATTTGAATTCCTTTGATTTCTTTCTGTGGTTTGATACCTCCGGCTAGGGTTTTGAGGATTATTTTGAATAAGAGTGGTGAGAACGGATAGCCTTGCCTTGTACGGAAATTTAGTGGGAATGGTTTCATTCTTTCTCCACTAAGTATAATGTTGACTGTGGGCTTGTCATAAATGGCTCTTACAGAATTAAAGTATGTTCCTTTGATCCCTGTCTTCTTCAGAGATTTGAGCATGAATGGGAGTTGAATTTTATCAAAGGCCTTTTTGGCATCAATTGAGATGATCATATGGTTTTCGTCTTTAATTCTGTTTAAGTGGCGAATCACATTTATTGATTTGCATATGTTAAACCAGCCCTGCATTCCTGGAATGATGCCCACTTGATTGTGATGGATTATCTTTTTGATGTGTCTTTAGATGCAGTTTGCTAGAATTTTATTAAAGATTTTTGCATCTGTGTTAATCAGGGATATTGGTCTAGTTTTCTTGCTGTGTCTTTGTTGGGTTCTGGTATTAGGGTTATGGTTGCTCAAAAAGTACCTGGGAGGGCCCTGTCCCTTTCAATTTCATTGAATAGCTTACTAAGGAGAGGTATTCTTCTGTAAAGTTCTGGTAGTACTCTGCTGGGAATCCATCAGGTTTTTTCTTTTTTGGAAGGGCTTTGATTGCTGTTTGTATTTTGCTACGTGAGATTGGTTTGTTTAGATTTTCAATGTCGTCCTATGTTAATTTGGGAATGTTGTATGTAGGTAGATTTTTGTCCATGTCTTCTAGATTATCAAAGTTGGAAAAGTATAGTTTTTCAGAGTAAATTCTGTTAATCCTGGATTTTGGTTGAGTCAGTAGTGATATCTCCATTTTTGTCTTTGATTTTGTTGATTTGCTTCACTCCGTTCTTTTGGTAAGGTTGACTAGGGGGTCTGTCAATTTTATTCATTTTTTTGAAGAACCAACTCTGTTTTGTTGATTCTTTGTATTGTTTTTTTGTTCTCAATGTTATTGATTTCAGTTCTGATCTTGGTTATTTCCTGCCTTCTGTTGGATTTGGGATTGGATTCTTCCTCTTTTTTTAGGGATTTGAGTTGGAGCATAAGTTTATTTATTTGGGCTCTCCTGATTTTTGATGAAGATACACAGTACTATAAATTTACCTCTTAAGAATATATTCATTCTGTCCGGACATTTCGATGTGTTTGTGTCATCATTCTCATTCCTTTCCAAGAATTTCTTGATTTCTGTTCTCATTTCATCTTTGATCCGTTCTTCATTTAAGTGGGTGTTATTAAATCCGCAAGTATTTATGTACTTTCTGTTGTTTTCCTGTTAAAGTATCACTGGCTTGCTTTCTTGGGCCATATGTCTGGTAGGATTTTTGCCAACCTTTCACCTTTAATCTGTGTCTATTTTGGGATGTGAGGTATATCTTCTGTTATACATTCCTCTTGAAACACTGCAATTTGTAGCAGTGTGAACTGTCTGAGCCCTGAGTACTACTCTATCATGATTTCACCTTGCCTTTGGTAGTGCAAAAATGTGACTGCATCCCCATGCAACTTGATAGACATTGAAATATGAAATTTCTTACAAAATATTTAAATTTTTTCAGCTACTTTAAGACTTAACAGTAAGGTAGCCTGTAGCTTTCCAGTCCTGGTTTAAATTGCTTACCTCGCATTGATTCTGTCTCTTTTCTCCCACCCCTCTCTTTCACTGTCCTTTAAAAAAGAGAGAGAACAGCGGTGAGGGAGAGAGAGAGAATCAGTTTTTTTTTTTTAAAGGTAGTGTGAATGTTTTTTTTTTTTTTTTTAAGAGAGAGGGACAGTGAGAGACAGAGAAAGAGAGAAACTTTATTTAGTTTTTCACATGGCCTTCGTTGCTCTAACACTCAGTGGTGTACATGGTGCTGGGGTTTGAACCCGGGTCCTCGTGCAAACCTCTGAGCCACCGCTCCAGCCCCGTTTCATTCTTTTGAAACTCGTTTTATAACTCAGTTTTCTAAACCAGGCTACTTTGGAGGCTGAGGCAGGAGGATCACTTCAGCCAAAAATTTGAAGCAGCCTGGGCAACATAGCAAGACCTTGTCTTTAAAAAAAACAAACAAAAAACCCCAGTTTCCAGTCTTAATATTCTGATTTTTCTCCTCCATATATCTCTTAGCAGTATTTTTTGCTGATACCATCCTTATCCTCTTAGGTGTACAGAGTACAGTTCTTGGGCCTCTTCTCATTGATCTAACAATATTTGGGGGTTCTCAGTGGTTTTAAATGTCATCAGTGCGTTGAAACTCTTATTACATGTATGAAATACATCTCTCCAACTTGGAGAATAAATAAATGAATGGCCTTATTTTGTTCCAGTACTTTACCTTATATCAGCTCAGTTAATACAATTATTCTATAAGCCAAGGATCAGAAAACATTCTGTGTTGAGGGCCAAATATTTTCGGCTTTGTGGGCTTCCTAACATTTTTTTCTCATGTCCTGTAAGGATCCCTCCCCCCAACTGTATAAGGATGTAAAAGTCATTCTTAGGTAACAGGCTATACAAAAAGCACCCTGTGGGTCTGATTTGCCCTGTGAACTGTAGTATGCTGACACCTGCCAAAAGCTATCATAGTGTAGTTGTATTTTCATCCCCATTTGACAGATGGGGAAGCACGCACCAAAAAAAAACTAACTTAGCCAAGTTCACCAGGAGCACGTGATGAAACTGAGGTTCTAACAGGTAGCCTGGGTTCCAGAGACCGCACTCACTCACTATGCTGCCTAGAAAGTTAAACATGGTTGTGCAAAAAGAAGAAAGTCAACATAAAGCTGGTGATTTATGCTCAAGATCCCTGCAGAATCATAGGACTTGGAAGCACCAGATAATATGCAAGTGGGATATAAGAGATTGTTAAGTCTGTCAGAGAAGCCGGTCAGCCCTTTGTGGGGTCCTCTCCCCAGTCTATGCAGCCGTTCTCCACATTCATAGGAATTGAGGTTTAGTGTCTGGAGAAGGACTCAGAAATCAGGAGAAACTGAAGCAGGAGCAGAAGGCTGTTTTGAAAACAGGAGGGCTGCATGCAAGCTTGCTTCTGAAAATGAGGACTCCTGTCTCTGGTGTCCAGGAGGCTTGAGGTCAGGCTTCTACCCCATCTGGCAATAAATCTTGAGGATTCCTCTCTAGGGACATAGACCAGCCCAGGACAAAGACAGCTGTGCCGGAGTTGCTGACATTCTGTGCTACCTCGGAGAACTCCAGCAGTCAGCAGACCCTCCCAGGGCCACCAACCTTTTCAGGAATTTTCTTAACCTGGAGTAGAAAGAGCTAGACACATTTGAGGTAAGCTTTTAACGTGAGAGATGAGGATCCAGACATAAAAAGGAAAGAGGAAGAAAGAACTACGATGTAGGAGACATAAGAAAACTTACAAAGAATTAGAATTGAGGTGTCAGTGACGCAAAGCTGTCCGAGTTGGTGTGACCTGGCATAGCCCGAGAATTAAAGTCAGAGCCCAAGCTGCCGCGCCAGTCGCTGAGCAGGTCCACTGCCCGCTAGTTCCAGTCCCAGAGCTCCATCCGTCACCCTGGGCAATGAGCAGTCCCTGCGACCCTCTTTCTGCCCCAGCTCGCTCTTTTTCCCTTCGCTCAGCTTGTTGAGAGTGTGAAAGCAGAAAGAAGGCCCAGGGACTCCCCGACCCCTTTTTCTGCTCTTGGCAAGTGCCACTACCGCCATGGGCCTCACCATCTCTCTTCTCTGTTCTCCCACCTCTTGGGCAAGAAGCAGATGTGTATTTTGATGGTTGGATTTGATGCTGCTGGCAAGAGGACCATTCTGTATAAACTGAAGGTAGAGGAGATGGTCACCACCATGCCTACCATTGGTTTAGTATAAGAACATCTGTTTCACAGCATGGGATGGTGGTGGTCAGGATAAAATTAGGTCTTATATTTGTGGTAGACAGCAATGATCATGAAAGAATTCAGGAAGGAGCCCAAGTTCTGCAGAAAATGCTTGAGGAAGAATACCTGCAAGAGGCAGTGCTGCTGGTTTTTGTGAACAAACAGGATTTGCCAAATGCTCTGGCTGTCAGTGAAATGACAGATAAATTAGGTCTTCAATCTCTTCGTAACAGAACATGGAATGTTCAAGCCACTTGTGCTACACAAGGAACTGGTCTATATGGGGACTTGACTGGCTGTCAAATGAGCTTTCCAAATGTTAAATGAAACCGGACATCTAACCAAGGACACGTTTGATAGGATTGGTTTAGGCTTGTTACAACAAAATCAGTTCGCATCTTGGTTGTTAAACTCTGCCTGGGACTGGTTTGGGCAGAATATTTCAGCGTTTAAACTTATTTTGTTGCTAATTATTGTTCACCAAGCATAATGTTGCTCTTTAGCAATAGGCTTGGTTTTGAAGAAATTCTACTTGGGGAGAAAAGTATCCTCTTTTAATTTTTACTTCATCTAAACCTAAATGCCTGGATATAACTATTATAACACCTTTAAATAAATCAATTTTGAATGTTTTTTGATCCCATGACAAATGTTTTATAAGTTGCCCCCTTGCTACTTTACTGATGCCTTTCTCATTCCTGGACAGTCTGCTGATTTAAACAAGTAGCATTCCGTTTGTATTTTTTTCTATCCCTTGCCAAAAGGATTTTCTAATACTGCCTGTACCAGCCAGGGAAATGCTCCAAAACACTATTCACCTGTCTTGCAATGAGGAACTTAATATTTTCCCCCATTATTGACTCCCGGGTTCCATCAGCCAAACTTACCATGGTGTGGTTTGGATTTAATAGCAATTTTGTGCTGGTTGCAAAGAGTCCATATTGAGATGGCTTTTGATACTCAGCAGATTGTCTTCCTGTATATTGTTATCTTTTTTATGTTGCATGTTGCTTTTGGTATCAGCCTGACTCTTTGCCCAGTATATGATAGTTCTACTGATGTTTGGTTTATTGGTGAACATATCCTCATTGAGTTTTTTTGAAAACTCATCAAACGCAATGAATAAGTTTTCTTCATAATGCATTTGAAATTATTCCTAATAAAATGACAAAAAAGAATTAGAATTGATACAATAAACATCCAGGAAACAAGTATCAGAGGCTATAAAAAGTGAATATTAATAAAAAGAAATAGCATGGGTTGGGAATCAGTGGTAGAGTGCCTGCTGGCATGAATGAGGCCCTGGGTTCTGTCCCTAACAATATATTTTTTAAAAATGCAAAGAAAAAAAGCATGAAAGCAGGAATAAAATGATCATCAAAAGATTGGATAACAGGGGCCGGAGCAGTGGCTCAGTGGTTTCGGCGCTTACCTGGCAAGCACGAGGACCTGGGTTCAAACCCCAGCACCATATACACAACTGAGTGTTGAAGCAACTAAGGCCATGTGAAAAACTAAGTAAAGTTGTTTCTCTCTTTCTCTGTCTCTCTCACTGTCCCTCTCTCTTAAAAAAAAAAGATTGGATAACAATATTGAGAAAATGGCAAAGTATGAGAGAGACAGGAAGGTACCACATTAAACAATTACAAGTTCCAGAGAGGACAGGAAAGTGTGAGGAATGAAAATGGCAAAAGAAAAAAAAAAAAGCTATATGGGGGCTGGAGCAGTGACTCAGTGGTTACAGCACTTGCCTGGCATGCACGAGGACGCTGGTTCATACCCCAGCAGCACATATACAATGAAATGTTGGAGCAACAAAAATCAGATTCAAAACTAAGATCGATCCTCTATTTCTCACTGTTCCTCTCTTAAAAAAAAGGAAAAATTCCCATGATGCCCAGGGAAATAAATTTAAAAAGGCTCAGATTGGAAAACATTGTGAAATTTCAAAAATCTGCGTATGAAGAAAAGAGTTCCACAGAATAAAAAAAAAAAAAAAAATCAAAAAACGAAACCCAGACCCGACATGTGAAAGGTCAAGAATCAGATGATCACTGGTCTTTTTAGGAACAGTGCTAGAAATGAGGAGATAATGGTGCAAAGCCTTTAAAATTCTGTGGGAAATTATTTCCAGCCTAGAATGCTGTCTGACCAAGCATTAGGAAGTAAGGCCATCTTCGGATCTGCAAATGTTCAGAAAGTTTACCTCTAGGACACCTCTATTAAAAATCAGATTATCAATGAGAAAAGAGGAAGACCGGGATCTAGGAAATAAGCAATCCAACCCAGATTCGAGGGCGTTTCAGGACAATTGTATGACACGATTATAATTCACCTGTTTGCATCTTATTGCCCCATAGTTCTAGCTCTACCCCTCTGCCCTGCTTAGAGTTGGGTCCTATAAACATTTCTCCTTTGCTGACTGTCCCTCCGTCCAGGCTTGTCCACGGAGGGCCCTGGAAGACGTTCCAAGGACAATGAGCTTTGCTTTTCTTGTTTGCACTGCCAGGCCTCCGATGGGAGCCCAGTGTGCTGCTTCCCAGTGAATTCTTTTCTGGCAGTTCGGTAGTGGCTTCTGCCCATCAGCCCAGCCTCAGCACCTTGCTGACTTCACCAGGGCTAAGTCTTTCAGCCTTTGTGTCCCCCCTTCCATCCTAGAGGTAGCAGCTGTTCCCTGCATTTGCTGTTTCTGTGTTCTTTAGAGTTCCTTTTATTCCTCTTAATTGTTAATTCCCTAACTACTAGTTAATAATTATTTATATTGGATTTGCTTTCCGTCTCCTGCCTGGATCCTGACTGATAGAGTACTATAAACACTGAGATATTATGCAAATGCATGGCAGAGTTGCATTAGGACCATGGTAGAGGGGAGATATCTACAAATTCTATATTCGAGAGGTATAGGAGAGCCAGTTCTATGATGAGAAGTCAGTGGACTCGGGAAAAACTTAAAACCCCCCAAAAATGCAGTGCAAATATGTTTTAGAAGTATAGTTGTAATAACCAGAAAAAA
>PVKS010029855.1:0-24957 GCA_004027875.1 Aplodontia rufa | reverse complement strand
GGGAGGAAGGGAAGAAAGGAGGGAGGAAGGAAGGGAAGGAGGGAGGAATGGAGGGAGGGAAGGAGAGAGGGATGGAGGAAGGGAAGGAAGGAGGGAGGAAGGGAAGGAAGGCTCAGAACCTATATTCCTTTCTCCAGATCTTCAAGTTAGACTTCTTTTTAAATTTCTAGACAAACGTTTAATGCAGAAGTCACGCATGCATATTAAAGAAGAACCCCAGCAACACAGAGGCATATTGGTGTATAAAGTGAGAAGTGGGAGTGCTGCCCGCTCCCCAGCCCAGCCCTGGGAACAGCAGGGTGTCGACCCCAGGCCCCACGCACCCCCACGTCACCCCTACAGGCCCTCAGCCTGCAGCCTGTCCTCCACTCCTCTGGACTCTGAGTTTCACCTGACTGAGCCCAGCACAGCACTCACTGGGGCCCGGTCAATTCATATTGCCCACTAAGCTGAATCAAGAAATGGCACTGGACTCACCGAGGAAAACCTCATCATCTCCCAGCACAATGCCCCCACTCAGGAGAAGCCAGGCTGGGAAGCCTCCTGTATTTGCTCTGCGGTATATGAGTGCCCACAACATGGCGAGCCCCATCCTGATCCTGAGCTGCTGGTGAGCAGGCAGGATGCCTCCCTCCAGGGGCCAACAACACACAGAGCTAGAACTGGAACCACCTTATGACCCAGCTATCCCACTCCTGGGTATTTTCCCAAAAGAGCTAGAATCGGCACACTAAAGAGACACAGCTACATCAGTGTTTATAGCAGCTCAATTTACAATAGCTAAACTATGGAACCAACCCAGATGCCACTCTGGATGAGTGGATTCAAAAACTGTGGTACATATATACAATGGAGTTCTACCTCACTATTAGAGAGAATGATATCATGGCATTTGCAGCCAAATGGATGGAGATGGAAAAAAATTATGCTGAGTGAAATATCCCAAACTCCGAGACTTAAAGGCTAAATATTCTCTCTCACATGTGGAAGCTAGAGTAAAATTTATAACAGATTGAAAGTTAGCTAAGCTCAATAATAAACTCAACATAAGTGAATTTTTACATAAGTAGGGGGAATCATAACTATGAAGCTGGGGGGAGAAGGAAGAGGGGCAAGGAGGGAAGAGAGGGATTAGAGGAGTTATCAATGAGCTGGAGGGAGGGATTAGAAGGGTTATCAATGCAGCTGGGTACTCTCGACTCCCATTTGAAGCCCAACTAACATGGGGGTAAAGTAGGGTAAACATGGGAGCAGGGAGTGGTCAAAGCGGGGAGACCCTGGACTAGGATCAGCCTTAACTTACTTGGCCAATATCCACATATTCATGAATATGCAATGATTCCCTCCAATATGTAAGACTATGCTGAATGAATGTTTTTTAAAAAGGAAAAAAATAAAGTATGTCACCAGGAAAAAAAAAAGCTCTCTAGGTGGTATCAGGTGCTAAGTTCTGAGAGAAGCAGCTGTGGAGCCAGGGAGTGCAATGTGGGCCAGGAAAGGGACTCTGGCCACAGACCTGGGGCATTTCCTGTATTGCCTCCATGTCCTGCCCTCTCAGTTGTCACCAGCTGTGTCAAAATCCCTGCACTTCAGACTTGGATAGAGGCCTGTCCCTGGGCTGAGATCTGGTG
Organism: Aplodontia rufa; assembly: GCA_004027875.1. Taxonomy (NCBI): domain Eukaryota; kingdom Metazoa; phylum Chordata; class Mammalia; order Rodentia; family Aplodontiidae; genus Aplodontia; species Aplodontia rufa. The sequence continues at coordinate 23,326 of PVKS010029855.1, read as the reverse complement.
ACCTGAGTGGCCAGCAAGGGGCTGGACGCAACAGCCCAGAAGTGCAAATCAGCTCCTGGCCAGAAGGAGGCAGGAGGAGGGAGCTGGACACACTTGCTCTGTGCTCTCACCTGTGGATGCCTCCTGCCTGATCCCTTCGCGTGTCAAGCAAGTGTGAGGCTGCCAAGGGGCACCTCATTATCCCCGTGCCTCCCCTGCTTGTGACTTACCTGGAAACTCAGCGCTCTCTTTACCCTCGTCCCTGCCACCCCAGGCCTGCACCATGTAATGGCTGCAGCCCATCTGTGCTGGGCAGGGGGATGGACTGACAGAGACCTAAGAGGACACTGGAGATGGAGCAGGAGACAGTGGGTGATGGGGAAAGACTCACAGGGCTAAACAGGCACTTGGCCAGCAAGCCCAGTGGTGACGGCCTGGGCAGGTGCACCTCGCTTTCCCACCGTACCTACACCTTTCAGCAGAAAATGGACTTGCGTCCCGCTCTATGCTCAGAGGAGAGCCTTCCTCAATTGTGCCACAGAGGCATGGACATCATCAGTTTCCTTGATTTGCTTGGTTCCTTGTAGGACCAGCATCCCAAGGACCAACTGTTTTGCAGGGCCTGAAAGAAAGCTGACCCCACAGACCAGGTGGTTACAGCATGTGTGAGGTCCAGGCTCCTATTGTCCCCCAGCTCGGCCAGGTTCCTGAGAACAGAAGGGCATTGTGGGACCTGATGTTTTCCTTTTCTTTAAGGACAACACACACTCCCAAAGGGAGTACTGATATCTGGGCTACAACCTCCGGCTCGGCTTCTGGAGGACCCCAGCTCCATTGGATGTGCCACCTTTATGAGCCCCTGGGACTCAGGGAGCAGCCCCATGGCTATGGGGGAAGATGCCCCAGGCTGCTCCCACACAGTGCCCACACACATGTGCTCTGGGAAGTGTGAGATCAGGGCGCCAGCGTGAGCAGCTCCTCTCGAGGGCCCTCCTGGGCTGCAGACCACCCCACTGCCCACTCACTGTGCCCTTGCATGGCAGAAGGGGCAGCATGGACCCATACACAAGAGCTCCATGCCCACGACCTGCCAGCAGCCGCACTTACTAACACCACCATTTGGGAAGTTCAGGAGGATGAAACTTCCGGGTCACAGCAGCAGAGGGGGCAGCAGGTGCAAAGGCCCAGAGACAAGATTGAGAAGGTCACTGTGGCTGGGGCCCCTGAGCAGGGACAAGGACAGGAGAAGCACAGAAGAGGTAGGGTGACAACCCGCACAAGGCCCTTGGTTTCCACAGGGAGCAGAGCAGGCACCCCTGCTAGGCAGACATCTGTCCATTCAGGCAGCCCTACTAACCCAACCCCCATTGTTGAGGGCTGTGACAGTAGGGTGACGGGATTTCAAAAGCTCACTCTGGTTACTGGGTTAAAATAGACTAGAGGGAGACCGGACAGGAGGCTGCTTTTGTTGTTTGTTTGTTTTTGAAGAAAAAGAGAGAGAATCAGCTATATTTAATTTTCCATCTGGCCTTTGCTTCTCCAACACTCAGTTGCTACATGGTGCTGAAGTTTGAACCCGGATCCTCGCACAGGCCAGGCAAGCGCTCCAATCACTGAGCCACTGCTCCAGCCCCAGGAGGCTGTTTCAATACCCTAACCTGGATGTCAGAGGGCAGTGGCTTACATGGGGGCTGCTATGGCCAGAAGGAGATTGCAAGAAGGACCCAGGTGCCTTTGGCCATCGCGTGAACAGGCTAAATGTGGGCAGGGAGGAGATGAGGCTCAAGAAGGAGCCCCGGGCTCCGGCGCGTGAGTGGTCTTATGGGACCCTGTTCAGAAGGGGTCCCCGTTGCCTCTGTGGCTGTCTGGGCCCCAGCTTCCTGGACGACAGCCCCACTGAGAACACCCAAGGCTGGAGCACGTCTGCATGCTCTGTCCACATGTGGTCACCCTCACGTCCAGGCAGCAGCCCTCAGCACCCTCATTCTCGTTCCCTGGCTGGTCCTGGGAGGCTCCCCACACAGGTTTCTGTGGCTGCCGTAACCATTACTACAAACGTGGAGGCTTAAAACAGTACACACTCACTTCCACACGGTTCAGGAGGCCAGCAGCCTGAAACCACCCACCAAAATGGAGCAGCAGCAGGGACGCCCCCCACAGGCTCTAGGGAGGCCCTGTCCACTGGCTGTACCAGCCATGAGGCCTCAGTGGCCTGTCCATCCTCAGCCCAGCAGCACCACAGCCCACCTCAGCGGCCACATGGCCTCCACCTGCGGAGTCACATCTGCCTCTGCTCCTCTGCTCCATCTAGGGCCCACATGGAAAACCCGCAATGGTCTTCTCCTCCCGCGTCCTCTGCCACACTGGCCAAGTCCTTTCCCCATGTTGGGCACTGCTATGTGTGACGAGTCCCTGTGCTGGGACTCATTGGGGACACATTCATCCCCAAGGCAACGAGAGGCAGGACCTTCAAGAGGGGAGGCCAGCAGAGCTGCGCCCTCAGGAAGGATGAGGGTCTCTACAGGTGGGCTTGTTGGGAAGGTGAGCTGGGCCCTTTCTTGCACTCTGGCCCTTCCTGCATGGGCCATGGGACGGCACATCAAGAAGGCCCTTACCAGGGGCTGCACAACAGAGGACAAGTGATGTTCCCAGGCCCCAGGGACTTGATAGCGTGCAGCTGCACCAGCCGTGGAGACAGCATGGTCCCTCTGCACAATGCTGTCGGAGCTCCAGGAACCAGCTACAGGGCACAGAGGCCCAGATGCCCTCCCTGCACCCTGCCTAGCTGCACTCTGACTCCAAGCAGAGGAGGGGTCCAGGCCCTCATTGCCCCAAGTTTCCTGCCTTCCAGGACGCAGGCGGCCTTGGCTTGCTGCGCTCGGCGGGCAGGAGGCAGGCCCAGCACCAGCCCTGAGGCCTGGGAGATTCTTGGATCTCCCCTGACTTTAGCTTCACTGTCAGCCACTCTCCATCCTTCCGCAGCACTGCAGGTGTGCGGTGACCACTGCACTTGGTGACACTCACAGCGCGGTTTAATCCCAACCCCCGCCAGGCTCTGGACCAGCACACTTGCAGCGATTCTCTGACTCTCACGACAAGCCTGTGCTGCAAGGACCACCACCATGGATTGGGGAGACTGAGGCTCTGTGAGCTAGGCTCCGCTGCCAGGACAGCACAGCCAGTGGGCAGAAGGTGGCAACCTGGGGGCCAGCCTCCCTCGTCCTGGCCCAGGTAAGAACGGGGCAGCTAGAGCTCAGAAACACGACCAGAGACCCTCATCCCTCCACGACAGTGAGAGAACATGGCTCTACCATGCCTCCCCACCATGAGGGGCAAGTGACCCATCCCAGATACAGTAACAATGGGGGACACATAGCCTGGCAGTCTTGGGAGCCACCAGACCCAGCCCAGGGGCCTTGAGAGGGGTATGCTGAGGAAGACGGGGGTCTGCTCCTTGGGGGTGGCCTGCTTGGCAGAGCATCACCCCAGGACAGGGGTCTGCCCCTAGCAGGGGAACTCCCAGGGGAGAGGAGGGCCACTGCCTGGGGGCTCAGCCTGGAGGAATAGCTGCTGGCTATGCCTGGGCCATTCACGCTCACCCACGGCTTTGTTGTAAGAAATGAAAATTGGTGGACACAGACCAACCGTCCCGCTGGAATCGTCTACATATCTCGCCTGTACCTGGTTTCTAAAATCCACCCTCCCGCTAAGAGGAACCACAGCTGGGGAAAGTGCCCAGCTGCGGTCTGCCCTTGGCTTCTGTCCTCTAGCTATGGCCACCATGGCCTGCTGGCTGCACCTTCTGAGCTCCTTAGGGGCCCCAGCCTCATCACGTGGGGTTCCGCCCTTCAGCTCTCTGCCCCTAGCTGGCTGTCGGGTTGCATGCACTCCCTGCAGAGGAACACCCTACCCACAGCCACCAATGCTCCCCTGCCTCCAGGGTCCCTGCTGGCGCTGCCCCTGCCTGGAAGACAGCTGTCTTGGGAGGGGACCACCAGCTGTCTTCCAGGGCGTGGACACTTGGACTCAGAAAACTCACTGTCATAGAAGCAAATCCCACAAGTCCAGCTGGAAGAAGCATCACACCAGAGGCATGGACAATCAGGAACAGCCACAGCACCGCCATAAATAAAGCTGGGGGACGTGTCGGCATGACTGCTGGGTGACAGGTCTCCAAGCCAGGGGTGTCCAGCCCCATTGCTGACACCCCTCCCTGAAATGCAGGGCTCTTCCAGCCTCAGGCACCTCTTAACAGGGAAGCTGCACTCAGCACCCATGCGTGGCTGGACCCAGTCACCACCCCGCCAGGGCAGGCACACCCAGGGGGACTCTCATTGCTGAGGTCAGCAGAACCAATGCTAAGCAGCAGCCAAGGAAGCCAGTCCAGGACCGTGTGTGTTCCCAGAGGCACAGCCCAGGAGGCACCGGCGGGCCCGCCTCCTGCAGCACTGCCCGGGCAGGATCCGGAAGCAACCTCGTGTCCTTTACTGCGGTCCAGGCAGGTTAGACCACAGGGCACCACGCAGCCTTCGGAGGCAGCAGGGTAGGTGTGCGTGGAGCAACAGTGACAAGCTTTAAAACAACTCAGTGAGGACAGTGACCTTGGGGACAGCATGTTACCTGCCAGTGACATGGAGAAAACTCACAAACATACACACACACAGACTCATACATCACACACTCACACACACATACAGAGTCTCACACACACGCACACTCACACTCATACACACAAACACATACTCACACTCACTCATACTCACTCATACTCTCATACACGCACAAACTCACTCACATACACACTCATACACACAAACACATTCACAGGCACACATGCACACATGCACAAACACATACACACATATTCACACACATATGCACGAACACACACTCACAAGTGCACATACACAAACAGGCACTCACACACACAGACACATATATACATGCACACACACAAACATACACACATGCAAACACACAGCACACATGCACACACGTGTGTGCACACACATACACACATGCACACACTCACACACACAAACACACATATACAGGCACAAACACACACACATACACAGTTGTGCACACACTCACATGTGCATAAACACACACACACACACAGAGGCATCCATGGAAGCCCATAGGGTGTATGCATTAGGCACAAAAGCACTGTGCCCAATTGCCCCAAACCAGAAACGACTGAAAGCCGTCTTTGTAAAAGAGACAGTTCAGGGAAGGAGGACCATGTGGCCTTTGTGGGGTGCTGGTAAAGTTGTGCTGCTTGACCCACATGCCCGCGGCACAGGCCAGCGAGCTCTGTGGAAGTCCTCCAGCCAGCGCCAGCTGGGCACCATCCTGGTGCCTTCCCGCGCCACATCGCACTCCTGCTAACAGTTTATGAAAGTGGGGGCCGGGGTGTGGCGCAGTGACAGAGCGCCTGCCTGGCACATGTGAGGCACTGGGTTTGATCCTTAATACTGCATAAAATTAAATAAATAAAATAAAGGTAATCTGTCCATCTACAACTAAAAAGCTTCTTTTTAAAAAGTTTACCAAAGGGGCTGGGTGAGGCTCAGTGGGAGAGCGCTGGCCTAGCACGTGCGAGGCCCTGGGTTCCGTCCCCAGCACCACAACAAAGTTCTCAACACACCTGCATATCAGAAACGATCAACACACATTTCACAGGAAACAAAGCGTGTTCTAGATTCCTGTGCACGCTGCCTAACGGGAGCAGCAGGACGGTGGCGGTGCGGGGGTGAGGGCCAGTCAGGGCAATACGGCAAGCGAGTGGCTTCGGGACCGGAACAACTGCACATTCAACCCCTAGCCCCAAAGGACCCAAGAGAACCCAGGGGGCGAGGCAGAGAGGGACATGGGCTCCACAGAACAGCTCTGGGGCTCAAATGCTGTCACCAGTCAGACGGGCAGGAACTCGAGAGGGCCAGCATTCGGGCCATGAGTGCGGGGAAGCGGGTATCTTTATGCCTTGCAGACACTTTGGCAATCTCTGAGGCAGCTTTAAAGATGTGACTTCAGGACTGGAGCAGTGGCTCAACAGTTACAGTGCTTACCTGGCATGAGCAAGGACACAGGTTCAAACCCCAGCATCACATACACAGCGAAGTGTCAGGGCAACAAAAGCCACACGAAAAACTAAATAAAATTGATCCTCTCTCCCTCCCTCTGTCTCTCTTTCTCAATAAATAAATAAATTAATAAAGATGTGATTTTCTTGACCCAGCAATGCCCCATCTAACCAGACTTCTAGGCTCACACCAACATCCCGAACAAGATGGGGAGGCAGCCTTCCTGCGCCAGCCAGAAAGCTGGAGAGCACAAATGTCCCCCAGTAGCAGGCTCCTGAAACAGGCGGAGGGAAACTCAGACCCGGGCAGGGGCAGGCTCCACAAGCTCTGAAGACAAGGCAGCCTGGAGCTGAGACATGTCAGGGCAAAGCCCTATTGATAGAGCCTGCAGGAAGAGCCAGGTGCAGGTGGCAGGTCCCCAGATCCTGTCCTGGGGGCGCGCAGTTCAGTTTCCACACAATGATGTACTCGCAGAGCTGAAGGACTCCACCAAGCTGCCCAGGGCCGTTACTGCTGGGGTGGAACGGGCAGCTGCAGGATGGATGAATTCTTTTACCAAAATCAAACCTGCAGCGCAACGCAGGCACGTTCACTGCAAGGTAAATTTCTTGTGTGTAGCGAAGCTATTTTAAGTTAGAGAACCAGGTGGTCAGAAAGAAGCAACTTAAAGAAGAATCTTATGACAGTGATCCGATTGCAATTCTATCCCTTTTCTGACCCCGCCCTATTTTAAATTAGCCAATCACAGAGATTGTAACCTGAGCTCCTCCAATCAGAGAGGGGCAGTGCTTTGTTAGGGATAAATCTTGGGGGCTGCCCTCCCAGGTGTGCCTGCTCCCTGGATTCCCTCTGTGAGCACAGCCTTCTGCAGAAGTCAAGTCCGCCTTGCTCACCCACCTACAAACACCTGTTTGTTCCTAACAATTTGGCACCCAGCACGGAGCACAATGAGTTGCCTGGGGGTCAAGAGGCTCCCTCCCCTAAGAGGGATGTGTCCTACTGCCTCTTGCAGTAGCCTTAAGCAGGGGAGCAGCGATTTCTGGACCCCACCAAAGGCTCAAGGTCAGGAGTGGATCAGCAACACTGGGAGAGGACCCAACCATGGCAACCAGGTAACCTCATGCATGGACCAAAGTAGGAAAATCTATTCTAGGCTTGACAGAGAAGTGCTCCCTCCATGGATAGGACACACCAGAGGTTGTGTGAGTGCACTGAGGCACAAGTGTAAGAAACCCCCCCAAAAGGGGGGATGAGACTCTGTTCAGAAGCACAAGACCACAGCCAGGAAAACGGGATGGGGGTGTGCAAGAAATCCCCCATAAGTGGGACTGAGCATACAGGTCCTGGGGTGTACAGGAAACTTTCAATATAGAGGTTTGAGTACACAGGAAGAAATTTAATTACAGGAACCTACAAGAAAAGAATGGGGGATAAAAATTCGAGGCCTATGGACAGGAAAGAACCATGGAAAGATCTCATATGTACAAATCTTTTCCTTTAAAGAGTCCTGAGCAGGGACGTATACAGTGGTAATGGTAGGAGTGGATCTGCCCCATGGAGGATGAGTGGCCACCTGAACCTCTGATTTCAACATCCACCATGGCTGGCGGACTTGATTCCTAGTGTTCCCAACTGCACAGGCCCTTTCATGTCTGGGTCATACTGCAAAAATCTGTGACGGGCTCTTTCTTAACCTGTGTGTTCTTTGTCACGAGTCTATATATGTGTTTGTGTCTGCCATGTACATGGTATCAAAACTGGCTTATAGATAATGAGTACTCATAAATTTAATGAATGGATCCAAATGCCTTTCAGTGTACATGACTAAACTTTAACAACCACAACAAAATAGGTCTGTCTAAATTGGTGACCCACAGAGTAGGTGGCCATGTTATTGAAAGTTCAGCCCTTGTCCCCTTGCCAATTCAGTAGCAAGGACATGGTTTTGAGAGAAGGAAGTTTTGTTTCTTTGCTGGCAGGAGACTCCTGCCCTGGAGGCTGTGATTCTGCCCCTCAGGAAGAACGGAAGTTTTTAAAGAACCTATTCAAATGCTCCATTCCAGGTATTCCCTGTGGGGTAATCGTGACTTACTTGTTAATTTAGGAGATAGCCATCCCCCAAGTTTGAACTGCTTAGTTCCTGTGGTGGGTATGTGCTCAAAGATAGATAACTCAGCCCAGGATGATGTTCCCTGCCCCAGGTTATGGAGGGGGAAAGGGAGAGAGAGAAAAAAAATAATGTCCATTTTAAAGTAAGCAGAGCAACAAAGCCTACATTCGAAGCATGGAGGGGACACTGTTACAGTCAGACAATCAAAGTGTTGAGGTCTTGTAAAATATTTAAAGCACAATGTCCATTGCTTCTAAGGATTTTTCTTTGGCAGGTATAATGGACTGAAAGTATTAGCTAGATTTGTTTGATACCTTGGTTTTCATGGGTAACCTAAGTTAGAAATGGGCAAATTAGTTTTAACACAAATAGGGTTAATCTTCATAAATGAATTAGCTAACAGAAACATATAAATAATTTGCACAGTTAAAATACTAAAACATCAGCTCCTCAGTTTAAATGTGAGTGCTCCTGGCTTCTTGAATTCAATAAGGTAACATACATTTGGGCCTGTTAAATGTGTTTTTATAAATTTATAAATTGGTAAATGGGGAAAAAAGGAGTTTAAGATTGCTCATTTCTGGGTCTTAACCTAAAAGCAAGGTTGCTAAGAGTTTAAATTCAAACAGATATAATTCTATAATTATCCAAAAAGTTTCAGCTGTGCTTTAATTAAAGTACTGGGAAGAGTACAGGATTTCATTTTATTAAAAAGAGTAAGGTTTGTTTAAATGAGAGAAGATGGAACTCCTGTAGTAGGAGGGGGAACTTAACAGATTGGTGATCAGAGTCCTTGCTGAACATATGTTAGAAAGGATGCCAGGGCTGGTGGCTTGGCCCATGACTTTCTAGTTAACTGTACTGTACTCTGTTAGTCCTGGAGTTTAAATTTTTCTGTGGCTTCCATTTGGGTCCACCTTCACCTCCATGGAATATTTGGCCTTGGGATGGCATTTATATTCAAAAGGAACCTTGATTGGGGCCCATTATCCTGAGTGCCTGACAGTTGGCTACCCTGTCATGTGGTGGTGTGAAGCCTTCCAGCTGTGGAGGACATGGCAATGAGTTTCAGCACTGTTGGTTTGTGACCTGGGGACAGGAATGGTCTCCCTTTTAACATCTGACAGAATATCCCATTTGGCTGGGGTTTATCCATCACTGGGTAAAGCAATTCTCGCTATGACAGTGTCCCACAGAACTAAATGTATGAAGAAAGTGGCAGGATAAACAACTACACCCAGAAAGGAACAAAAGAGAAACTGAAGCCAACCTGTGTTATTGGCAGCCGCTACAAAAGGGCCTTCAGGGGGCCTATAGAAAAGGACAGAGTATTCCTGCATTGGATATCAATATACCTTGTGCAAGAAAAAGGCCCGAAAGGAGCCTCTGGGTGCAGTTGGCAGTGGGGAGCTGGCTCAGGGTTGGTGGCACTGTGACGATGGGTTGAGCTAGGGAACAGCCTGTGCTCCGACAGTTTTTATGCATGCCCCGTTGTCCAGTCCCTCTCCTGGGATGAAATTTGTTTTACAAATTAAATGCGCTCATGACATTCCTAAGATTTGTACACCTCTAGCTTTAAAAAAAAACTGTTACTTTAGGTTACTCCTCTACACTGTGGATTCTAAACTTAAAGGTTAAGCTTGATTAACATAAAGATATCAACGTAACTGTGATGCTGTTTCCAACTTCTTTGCCTGTTAGATGATTCAAGTCCTCCAAATGTAAAAGTCTTTCAAAATGAAAAGCTTAGGAGAGCACTTCATCAAGCTGGTGTTCTGCAAACAGTCTCTATCAGACTTACATAGAAAATAAATTTAGGTGGGGATTTATTTATGTCATTTAATGTTTTGTAACTGGATAACGGTAATCTATAATCCATAAGTAATATATAGAATCTTGTGTAACTTTTTACATTGAGTTAGAAATTTAAATGTGTTTTTAAAAGATAATGAGAGCCTGATTTATTTAAAGGTTGCAAATATGGAACATGGAAGAGTTTTGCCATTTTTTTTTATTTCCACAAAAAGAAAGTTAAGAGCTCTCTTAGGGGGCTGGAGTGGTGGCTCAGAGGTTACAGCACTTGCCTAGCATGTGCACGTATACGGGTTCAAACCCCAGCACCCACGTACACAACTAAGTGTTGGAGCAGCGAAGGCCATGTGAAAACCTCAATAAAAATTGATTCTCTCTCTCTCTGTCTCTCTCTCTCTCTCCTTCTCTTAGAAAAAAAAGAGCTCTCTTAGTTTTTGTTTGATTCATGTTTCAGATGTAATGCTGTATTATGTCGGTTCTCAAGAGCTGGCCTTACCTGAGATGTCTCTGCCTCTCACCCTACCTCATGTTAAGAGGGCTCCAGAGAAGGCTAAACTTCAGCTCATCTAAAGTCATATTGAAAAGGTAGATTTTTGTTGTAAAGATTACTGTGATCTCAAAAAAACTATTACCATATTTAGGTAAAATGATGGGTTTCCCCACCTTTGAAACAAAGGATCAGTTTTTTAAAAATTATATGTTAGGTTTCCCTTCTACTTAATCATTTCTGAGAATATAGGACTTCCAGGCACAGATATCATCTCTAGAATTCCCAGGACACACACATTGGCTGGGTGACCACATCCTGAACCAGGTTTGGAGGGAATACAAGTTGAATCCTGCTTGGGAAGAGTCCTACAAAGTCCTGCTCACAGCTGAGACAGATGTTTGGACCACAGGACAAGGTTGTACTCACTACCCATGATTAAAGAGAGCCTCAGCTTCTAAAAGGAAGAAATAATGAACTTCAATCCAACACCCAGATTCCACCAAATTAATTTTTAAAAAGACTAATAATATTCATAGTGATATAGAAGATCGTATCCCATGAGCTGATTATTAATGTCACCCAGACCACCTCCCCTCTGGTTGGTAAATTTAATGCCTATCAGGCACTCCCCTGTGGAAATTCACATAATCAGGAGCAGTTATCTGGGACAAACATATACCATTGTCCAGCACATTCTGAAGAAATTAATCTTTGGAAATTTAATAATGATGTTACCAAGGTTACATCAGAAGTAGAAGATTTACAACAAATTCTTCAAGTGGTAATCGGGTACAATGAGACAAGTGCTGGAGGGAAGGGATTAAATTTCTGCTTGCACATTAAATAAAAGCAGCTGGTATGCTGTGCAGCAGGGCAGCTGGAAGTGCAAGTGGTCCAATTCCCCCCTGGCTGGACTGCAGATCTATGGGCATGAGCTACATGATGCCCCTCTCTCAGGAAAGCACGGCCTGGGAAACAACTCTTGCAGGACCCTGTCACTCTTGTTCCTGGAAGCTGAGGGCCCAGGGCGAGAGCCCCAGAGATCATCACCTCTTCCCTCAGAACCAACTGCACCTTGTGCCTCTCTAGGTGGGGAAGCAATTGGCCTTCTTAGGAAATATATCTGGATGCAATGAACCTGGTCCTTTGAGAAGCTGTCTAATCAAACAGCGCTCGCTATAGCCCAAGCCCATGTCTGATGGCACTGTGGGGGCCACTGCTTGAGACCATACCCGCCAGCTGGAATGGAGCCTGTGGTTTGGCTCAATTGGCTGTCCCTTTCATCCTGGCATTTCTCAGGTCAAATCAATCCCAGCTCTCTGGGAGGGAGAGGGATCTCTCTCCTCAGGGTCATTTGACCCCCATATTAATACAGATTTAATCAGAATTCCTCCAGAGGTTCCTAACGAATTCAGATCTAGGAATCAGATAGCAGCAAGTTTTGAATCAGTTTTCTTTCAATGGCCTACAATAAATAAAACTGTAGGCTGGATTAATTACATTGATTATAATCAACAAAGGGTTATTAATTATGTGAGAGAGGCTCTCAAGGGAATTGCAGAAAAAATAGATGCTACTAACAGAATGATATGGAAAGGACTAAGCACATTTATTATTATCCCATTAATTGCTGTATTGGGAGTCGTGACTACAGTTAGATATTGCATAATTCCATATGGGAGGTCTTATTCAAGGATTGATGGAGGCGGCTCTCACTAAACTCAGCTTCATATCAGAATAATCCTCCTGTGTTAGACACAGTTGAGCATGAATGTCAAGAGTTACCCAGATTTGAAGGAAAGAGTTTATATGGATCATATAAGAGGGGGAAATTGTAAGATTTATGACTTCTTTTATCAAAATTAAACCTGCAGCGCAACACAGGCACGTTTACTGCACGTGGATAATGAAGCTACTTTAAGCTAGAGAACCAGGTGGTCAGAAAGAAGCAATTAAAAAAAAGAATTCTATGACAACGATCCAATTGCAACTCTTTCCCTTTTCTGACCCCGCCCTATTTTAAATTAGCCAATCACAGAGATTGTAACCTGAGCTCCTCCAATCAGAGAGGGGCAGTGCTTTGTTAGGGATAAATCTTGGGGGCTGCCCTCCCAGGTGTGCCTGCTCCCTGGATTCCCTCTGTGAGCACAGCCTTCTGCAGAAGTGAAGTCTGCCTTGCTCACCCACCTCCAAACACGCGTGTTTTATCACACACCCTGTATTTCTAATGGTGGCCAAGGGACTTTCTTTCTTTCTTTCTTTTAAGAGAGAGGGACAGAGAAAGAGAGAGACGGATCAAATTTGTATTTAGTTTTTCCTGTGGCCTTCGTTGCTGACACTTCGTTGCGTACATGGTGCTGGCGTTTGAACCAGCATTCTTGTGCATGCCAGGCAAGTGCTGGAACCGCTGAGCCACCAGTCCAGCCCCCAAGGGACTTTCTCACCGCTGCCTTCCTTACACCAGGCTGCACCCCTTCTGCAACTTTTGAGGAAGTCTGGTGTAAAAGGTGGCCCCCCCGGTTGACAGCGCGGAGTAGCTGAATTCAAGACTTCAGCTCCTCATCAGATCAGAAGACGCTACGGAAGGGAAACTTCTGAACCCCCAGGTTTGCTTGTCTACTGGAAAAAGCCAAGGGCAGGGAGTGGGGAGGGTGATTTCTATTCCCGAGGTATGAACTTGACCCAGCCACTTCCTGTCTAGGACTTGGTTCTCCTGGGATTGCACTTCAGGGAGCTGGACAAGACACCTTCCACCCTCCCTCCAGAATCCTGTTGTAACAGTGACCCTCTCTGGCCACCTCCCTGGCTGCACCCCATGACTCTCCCATGACCCTCAGTCCAGGCCAAGAAAGCCCCATGGTTTTGTCATTGGCCCAGAAGACAGCCAGCACTGAAGCACAGGGAGGGCTGAAGGAGACCGTAGACAGGCACAGCCTGGGGCTCCATGATCGTTGCCACCACGGAGCTGGGAAGACAGGCTCCCTCTGGGTGCAGAGCACACCCCAACACTAACTGGTGGGGCTAAAGCCTCTTCAGCACTCAGCTCAGCCCCCATGGTGCTGGGCTAGGAGTCTGTCACCCACAGGCCACCCCTCCATCCCTCATTCATCAGTTGACCAGTTACTTCTCCAGTAGACCCACAGGTTGCGGGGGAGTCTGCTCATCTCTGTGCCCTTGAAGTGCAGAAATGGCTATGGAGGAAAAGAGGGAGGGCAGGAGGGGTCACCTAATGGGCAAGGACCAGGGCAGCCTCGGGGCCTCAGATGCTCATGACACCATCCCTCAGGACTCTCCCTGTGCCTCTCGCGGCCTCTGCTAACTACTTCACATTTGCCCTCCCGACTCCCCACTTCCTCCCTGCCACGGGGTACTATCCAAGGACCCCCTCCTGCCCTACCCTTTGGCTTCCAGGTGGGCTTGGCCCCTGAGAATTGGGAGGCAGGACAGTGGGGTCTATTCAGTCCAATCCCTCTGGAGTGGGCTAAATGGTGGCTCCAAAAAGATATGGCAAGCCCTGTCCCAGGGTCCTGTGATGGTGACATCATTTGGAAATAGACTGCAGATGTAACAGAGGTGAGGACATCAGCATGAGATCGTCTTGGACTGGGGTAGGACAAGGAAGGAGGCGGGGTGAGAGACACCCAGAGAAAGGGCATGAGGATGGAGGCAGAGGCTGTAGTGATGGCCACCCAGACGCCCACATCAGCAGATGCCAGCAGAGGCCTGGAGCAGATCCCCTGGGAGCCAGCAGGAACCAGTGCTTCCTGCCCTTTGGCTTTGGACTTGAGATTTGACCAATGGTGTTAGTGCATCTCTGTTCCCTAATTAGCATAAGCTTGAACCAATAGCATTGGACTTTTCCTCAAACCCTCATTTGCATAAGTTTTTTGAACCAATAGCAGTGATCCAAGCATTATATAAACCCCTAGCAGAGCACGCTCAGGCGGAGAAAGCCTGCTCCCCAGGTCCGCTCTTGCACCTTGCAAGGGTCCTGCTACCTGCTTCAATAGTCTTCTATTCACTCGTTCTGGTCCAAGTTCACAAGAGGAGAACCCAGAAGAAAGAAGAAATTGAAGGTGTTCAGTCAGTGTTTCACTGCTGTGACTAAAGGACCTGACAAGAACAAATTTTAGGAGGAAAGTTTATTTAGGGGTTCATGCTTTCAGTCCATGGAAGGCCGGCTCCTTTTCTCAGGGTTCAAGGTGAGGCTGAACAGCATGGTGGCAGGCACAGCTCCAGAGAGAAAAGCAGCTCGAGGTCACATGAGAAGCAGAGGAGAAGCTCCACGCCAGATACAGCATGCGCACCCCAAAGGCAGCCCCCAGCGACCGCCTCCTCCAGCCACACCCTACCCCCTCAGTTGCAGTTAATCCCTATAAAGGGATTAGCTCACTGATCGGGTTAAGGCTTTTATAACCCAATCATTTCACCTCAGCCTTCCTGAATTGTCATATGTGTCATATGTCACCTTCAAACTATAACAGAAGGCGAGGTGCTGGAGGCTACTAGACTGCTGGGCTGCTGGAGGCTGCTGGGTTGCTAGAGGTTGCTGGAGGCTGCTGGAGGCTGCTAGGTTGCTAGAGGCTGTGGGAGGCTGCTGGAGGCTGCTGGAAGCTGCTAGAGTCTACTGCAACCCTGAAAGGCAGTGCCCCAATAAGAACTGCAACACCGCTGGCTGCGAGGCCTGCACCTCAGGCAGACCCCACTGGCTGGCAGAGGCAGAGGAAACTAGTCTCAACAGCCAGTGGAAGAGGGCCACTGAGTTTCATCCCAAAATTTCTGTTTCAGCAGGAGACAGAAGCACCCTCTGCAGGGCTCTGGCAACTGCGGGGCCACAGAAAGGCAGCTGACCTCCCTGCACTGGCCTCTTGGCCCAACCTAGAAGCCACAGTAGTGCTCAGAAGTCCATCTCTTCCTCCTAAAGCTTCTGCTCCTGGAGCAGTGGATGGCAGGCACCAAGCTTGGTGGCATTGTCACTTGGGGGATGTGGCCACCCACTGGGGAAGCCAGGGCACCTGGAAGTTTATCATCAATGTCCCTGTAGGTTTTCAGTGTAACAAGACACCTCATCTGTTGAAAGTCTTGCTGAAGCCATGGGAGCCCATTGACTATCGCCAGGGCAAGTGCCACCAGCTTGTGTCTGGAGCAGCTGCCACCAGGTTCCCAGGTGCTTCCCCTTGGTGTTTGAGGCTGTCAATATGGCCACAATGTGCTAGGGCAGATTCCAGGCCCCGTGTCAAGACATAAACCTCAGGGTCTCCAATGTCACTGCTGTCTACCAGCCGCTCAGAATGGCATGAAGCTGCCTTGAGACAGGGACTCGTCTGGCAGATGCTCTGCAGATTTCCTTGTCAGGAAGAAATGCCGCCCAGGTTCCTTGGATTTGGCCACTTTGGTGTTCTGGCTGCTCTTCCATGACCAGAGCTGGCCCTCATGTCTGGCCAACCCAGGGTCTCTCACAGCTTCACCCGTGCCTGCATTGGCGCTAGTGTCCAGCGGTCCCTGCCCAAGACACAGCCGACAGCCTCTCCTCCACCTGGACGAGCCTGCGGCAAATCCAAGCCCTGTCCTGGTCTGTGCCCTCCCAGAGTACATATGGTTCCTGTGGTCAGGCCCAATTTCCATGCCATTCCTGCCCAGCTCTGAGCCCAACACAGACTAGGCAGGGAGAGGTGGCCAGAAGCCGTCAGTAGAAACCATTTACCTTCCAGCAAACCATGACTGTGCTCCCCAGCCCCATGGCCTGGCCCTGCCTCTTGCAGCACAGGGCACTCAGGGGAAGGGGAGAGTCACTGATCCTTCCCCACAGGCTGAGCACACTGATCTGCCAGGGCTGCCATAGCAGACTCACAGGCTGAAGTCCAAGATCAAGGTGTTGGTGAAGCTGGCTCCTCCTTGGCTTGTGGATGGCCTCTTCTCCCTGTGTCCTCATGTGGTCATCCCCATGTGGTCCTGGTTTGCTCTTCTTATCCAGTGTCATGGTTTGGATCTGGAACGTCCCCCCTGACTTGATGTTGAAGGCATGGTAGTCAGCGCAGCAGTGTCAGGAGGTGGGCTCTGGGAAATGCATGGAGCCCCCTGATGGCCAAATGGCCCCGGGAGGTGGTAGGAACTGCAGGGGTGAGGCCTGGTGGAAGGGAGTGGTTCTTACCAGGCCCCTGGGGGCTATGTCACATCTGGCACCGCCTTCGCTCTGCTTCCTGCTGCCATGAGCTGAAGAGCCTCACTCCTCTGCACCGGCCCCACCCTGACGTTCTGCAATGCTCGGGCAGAGGCAGTGGAACCAAGCGACCGCACACTGAGACCTCTGAATAGGAGCCAAAATAAACCTTTCTTCCTCTAATCCCCCGCCTAGGTATTTTGTCACAGCAAGGGACAACTGATGAACACATTTAGATAGGATGAGGATCACCCTGACGACCTCCTTTAATCTTAATGACCCCTGTAAAGACGCATCTGCAAATGCAGTCCCAGCCTGAGGTGCTAGGCCAGGCTTCCGTGTGCGTTTAGAGAGGACACGATCCAACCCACAGCATTGAGCACCTCCATTTACCTGGCAGGGTGGGGACACCCCAGCCACATCCAGGCCGCCTTTGACAGGAGCTCATGGCTGGTGGCTGAGGATGCTCTCCTGTGGAAGAGATGAGCAGGTTCACCAACGCCACCCCCTCCCTTCCCAGCAGCGATGAGGACGCCCCCACTCTCCTTGCCCACTAGGTAGGGCCACATGCCTGGGTTCCGCCCAGCAGAGATAGGTGATGCCCCTCCCAGCCTGGCCCGCAGTCACATCCCCCCATCTGCCTCCATCCCTCTCCTGGGGGGTCCTGGGAGCTGGAAGAGGGGACTCTGGCATCACACCAACCACCTTGGGGGGGTGCTGGGGAAGAGGAGGGATCCAAGGGGAAGGAGTTGGGGAGAGAGGCAGCCTCAGAGACATGGGGCCATGAGAGTGGAGGGTTTGAGGGTCCGAGGAGCATTGGGGGCTGGCAGGTGTCATGTCCACACAAACCAGTCTCCACCTTGGGCAGGTGCTCAACCAAGCACCATGTCCACGGGGGAGGAGCAAGACGGCTGCGGGCGGGAGTGCCATAGGGGGCCATGGAGGGAGAGGAAGGGCGAGAACCAGCCCCTTGGCCAGGCAGCGAGGCAGGGGGATGCTGAGGCCAGTTTTCATAGCCCATGCCCTCTGGGGACATGACTGTCCCTGGGCAGCACAGGAGGCATGGGAGCTGGTGCTGGGAGACAGATTCCACACCCACTGTGCTCCCAAGCACACGCAGCCCTGCCTGGGCACACAGTGTGACTCTCTTCAATTCCATATGGGGAAGACAATCAATCTCCATTTGGGGTTGGAAAAGGGGGTAAGTGTTGTCACACGCTGGGGCAGTAGGAGGACGGCTCCAGGAGCAAACGTGAGGAATGGCAGGGCTGTGATGTATGCATGGAGCTGAGGAGAGCCAAGTCTGCAGCCGGACGCAGGGTCAGCTGGAGGTCAGCTGGAGGTGCACAGAGCTGAGGCGCAGTCCTGTCCCAGGGCTGTCCATGGGGCGGATCCCGCGGAAGGCTGACGGGAGCAAACAGTTTGGGGGTAAGCCCAGCACCGAGATGGACTTCCTGCCCCATGAGAGGCAAGCCAGCAGCCAGGCCAGGGGAGTCCATCAACACAGGATGCCCAGGCCACTTGAAGCTTGAGGGCCAGGCCCTGGGTGCCCAGAGGTAGCACCTGAGTGACTTGCAGGACTCACCGCTAACCATGGTGCCCTCTGGTTCTGGGCCAGTCCACGAGGGGCCTGCTGTGCTCGGCGTTCTTCAGAGGGACAGGCCATGTCACAGCAGTCTCATCACGGCCGCACTCCCAAGCACCAGCCACCCTTAGTCAAGCTCGGCTCAGAAGCAAGGAGTAGAAAATTCCAGAAGCAACTCGTAAGTGTGGAGTTGTGGGCTGCTCTAAGGACCGTGGTGAGCCTCAAGCTCAAGCCATCCTGCACTGCGCCAAGCAAGCCGTGGCCAGCCCCTTGCCAAGCAATACGCACCACCCGCCCTAGCCACCTGTTAGTGTCTCTAGCCATCTGGTAGCATCTCTGGCCACCTGGTAGCGTCTCTAGCCACCTGGTAACGTCCCTGGCCACCTGCTAGCATCCCTGGCCACCTACTAGCGTCTCTGCCCACCTGCTAGCATCTCTGGCCACCTGGTAGCATCTCTAGCCATCTGGTAGGGTCTCTGGCCACCTGGTAGCGTATCTAGCCACCTGCTAGCGTCCCTGGCCACCTGCTAGCATTTCTAGCCACTTGCTAGAATCTCTGGCCACCTGCTAGCATCTCTAGCCACCTGGTAGCGTCTCTAGCCACCTGGTAACGTCCCTGGCCACCTGCTAGCATCCCTGGCCACCTGCTAGCGTCTCTGCCCACCTGCTAGCGTCTCTGGCCACCTGGTAGCGTATCTAGCCACCTGCTAGCGTCCCTGGCCACCTGCTAGCATCTCTAGCCACCTGCTAGCATCTCTGGCCACCTGCTAGCATCTCTAGCCACCTGGTAGCATCTCTAGCCACCTGGTAGCGTCTCCGGTCGGGTCTGCTGTCTGGTATCGCAGCACTTGTGACTGAGGGACTTATCTTACTTAGCCATAGCCTTAAGGCACCAGAGGAAGGCTGCTGCCAATGCAGATGTGCCAAGACTTTAAAATGCCTTCTCTAGAGAAAAGGCGAGAATCCGGACTTCACCAAAGGAAACATTCTTATGCTGAAGTTGCTAAGATCTGTGCTATTTTGTTCAACTCTTGCTCTGCCTAATTTATAATTTAAACTTTACCATAGGTGCACATGTTTAGGAGAAAAAAAATAAACCAGTACTATCCAAGGTTCCAGGCATCCCCTGGGGCCCTGGAACATTTCCCCAGACAAGCCGGGCACCGTGGAGGTAACATGCAGTTGGCTTTTTGGCCCCTGGGCTCCACATCCGTGGATTCAGCCAGGGATCAAAAACATTTGAAACCAAACCGTGCCCATACTGAATGTGGACAGACCCTCCTTGTGGTTACTCCCTGAGCAACAGTCGGTAACTGCACAGCAGTTACATGGTCAGGTAACACAGGTAATGAATGTAGAGATGACTTAAGTCAACAGGATGCCTGCTTACAGCAAATACTGCTCCATTTTATACAAGGGGCTTGATCTCCCAGATTGTCAGTATCCTCCCGGAGTCCTGGAACCGATTCTCCGTGGATATCGAGGGACAGCTGTGTGTAGGTCATATTTATAGGGACAGGTTTATTTTAAGGAATTGACTCAAGTGATCATGGGGGCTGCAGGTCCAAATCTGCAGGGCAGGCTGGAGTCCCCGGGAAGAGTTGCTACAGCAGCCCAAGCCTAGGGCCATCTGCAAGTGGAATTCCCTTCCCACTGGGGGGAAGTCAGTCTTTCTCCTCCTAAAGCCACTAATTGATTGGCTACAACCCACCTGCACAAGGAAGGGACCTCCTGTGACTCCAGGTCTACTCATTTCAGTGTTATGTCATCAAAGCCAAAACCTTCAGAGTGACATCTAGACTGACATGTGACCTGAGCACTGGGGCCCAAGCACAGTGACATGTCACAAGGAGCCCTGCGTGCCTGCACTATGGGGAGGACATGGGGGTACAGGACGCTGTCCCACCCTGACCCAGCCCATGGTCCAGTGCAGGACGTAAACAGCTCCTCTCCTCCGGCCTAGGTCCTGTCCAGGGAGGGTGCTCTGCAGGGTTCAGGCATTACTGGCTGTTGCCAATTTCCATACGATTAGGCCAGGATAAGAGAAGGGGGTTCTAGTGCTGCACCCTAGAATGAAACTCGTTCACCAGGGCTGTGGCAGAGCAGAGCACCACAGCCTCCCCAACCCCAGCTGAGCGCAGCCCAGAGCTCACCCTCTCTCTCCCTGCAATCAGATTCCACGGAGCATCAGTAACAGACACTGCGGCAGCAGCCTTTCTTAGTCCTGCAATCTTAACTCACTGAATCCTCTGGATGAAAGTCCACCTCACAGAGAAGTGAGCTAAGGCAGGGGAGTCAGAACGCAAGGCGAGCCAAGAATTTGAGCCCCACTGTCAGACGCTCAGCCCAACCCTCCACAGGTCTTTCAAGTAGAAAGAGAGGCTGAGAACCTTCCCCTCCCTGGACTCCCACTGCTGCACACAAGTATGGAAGGGGGCCAGGCAGAGAGGCCAGGAGTCCGTCCAAGATGGGCTGACAAAGCACTGCAGGCCTGCAGGCCTGATTAAATTCCAGAGTCAGATACCAGCAGGAACTTTCTACCACAAATACATCCCAAATGCTGTGTGGGCCATACTTATACTGAGCACACACATGGTCACAGTTCAGGTGACAAGAGCAGCACCATGGCCTCTGGGAGGCTGAGGAGGCAGCCCAGTTGCCCGCAGGCAGGAGGACGGTGACACTGGAGCTGGCATGCTCACACTGCTGGCCCAAGGGCACCACCAAGGCAGGAGCAGGGGAGGGAGGGCTGCCAGCAGAGGGTGGGCAGGGGACTCGAGAGCTGAGCAGGTCTGCATGGACATGGCTGGGCCTCAGTTTCCTACGCTGTAAAATGGGACTCTTCAAAATGGAGCAAGAAGTTCAGGGTGGCCAAGATGATGGGGGACCCACAGCTTCCCTCTGCGGTGTGGGCTGCATTGGGAAAGAAGGGGAGGGGGAACTCATGGGACCACACAAATAAGGCAATGAAGTCTCCTAAAGGAGGTCAGTGCTCAGAGTGCAGGCCAGACAGGGGCAGGACAATGGGGGACTCGGAGATGAGCACCACATGGAGACAGCATGGACTGTGGGTAAGAAGAGTGAGCCCTGCCCAGTGGGCAGCCTGGGCTGTGATGGCTGTCCCAGAGAACCTGAGGTCACTTCCTGTTCCCTGACTGCTAGGTTTGAACCCATCTCGCTACTTAGTAGGTGTGTGACCTTGGGCAAGTCACTGAACTCCCCTGGGCATGGGGAGGACAGTGGTGCTCAGTGGCTGGGATGCCCTGCATTCATGTAAGACAGTGGCACAGAAGGCCCAGGACCCGCTGAGCCCCATACGGCTGTGCTCCCAGGCCAGCAGGGCTCGGTTCCTTTTTCTTATAGAAACCCCACATTTGGGGACTATAACGCTGTGCCTGTTACCAGGTGAGACTCTCTTGAGAACACTTTGGTAGTTCCTTCTGGAAGATTTTCATTCGCATGTTTTCACAATTTTTACGAAGTGTGGAATTCTGCTTTCCGCATTCATTACCATAAGCCTTTCCCACGCTGGAATTTTTGTCACTATCATTTTCATGAAAGTGAAACCAGGTCTTCAGCACACACGTAGTCTATCTGTCATACTCTACTGCATTAGAGTCCTACAATTGTAAATTGTTCAGATCAACACCTTTTCACGTGTTTTTGCATCCAGATTTTCTTTCCTTAATTCTCCAAAGTGAAATTTTTAAGCCAGATAGAAAGCTCTTGAGTCACAGTGACAAGTCACCTTCTGGACCTGTGTCAATCGGCCTGGGAGCAAGGTGGAGGCCCCTCCACCACTCTTCAGGACCCCTGGTGTGTGTTTCAGGGGCTGCTCTCAGCCCTGGCTTCAATTTCTCCATTTTCCTTTGTCCCTGGTCCCCACAGAGCTGAAGCTGGGAGAAGCTTACAGCACGGGCTGAGCGGTGTGCACACCTGGGACTCAGGGTTCAGAATGAGCAGAGGGCATCTTTCTCCTCCATGCTTGCTTGAGAGCTTGCTAGAACACTGCCGACTAGACTTCCCCAAGCCCTCCCAGGCACTGCTCCTGTCTTCCAGGACCGCGACCATGGTCAAGGTGGTATGGGACTATCCCGTACTGACGCTTCAAGCACTTATGCCTTCAGGAAGAAAACAATTGTTTTGTGGTTTTAAGAAATATGTAAGCAGGGGGCTGGAGCGGTGGCTCAGCGGTTTCGGCGCTTGCCTGGCAAGCACGAGGACCCAGGTTCAAACCCAGCACCACGTACACAACTGAGTGTTGGAGCAATGAATGCCATGTGAAAAACTAAATAAAGCTGTTTCTCTCTTTCTGTCTCTCTCACTGACCCTCTCTCTTAAAAAAAAAAAAATGTAAGCAACATAAAGTATAACTCTACAGTTTTCTCCTTTTCCCAAATTTGCATTGATCCAAACAAAAAAACAAAACAAAACAAAAAAAATAATATCCTCCCTAAGGCCTCCTACAGGCCCTGAAAAGTCTTTGTTGTCTGCCCTGTTAACATCATTTCCCCGCCCTCTCTCCTCCAGAAAACAGAGTTCAACATGGGTCAAAGAAAAACACAGATGTTTTTTAATTCCTAGAATCATATAGTAATAAAAATGTTACATATCTCAACCTGTAGGATGCAGCAAAAGTTGTTCTTAGAGGGCAACTCAGAGCCTTAACATTTTACTTTGGAAAAGAAAGTCTGAAAACTAATGATCTAGCCATCCAATTTAAGATACTACAAAAATAAAAACAACCGAATCATTTCTCATCCTTTTGGCTAAGACCAGGTGTAAAAATAGCAACAAATGTAGCAAAAGAAGATAAATGAATGAAAGCAAAGAAACAATAGAAAAATCAACCATATCAACATTTTGTTCTTTGGGAAGACTAATAAAATATGTGTACTAATCTCTGGCAAAAATGATCAAGAAAGGGAAAAATTATTTGAATTAGCAATATTTTGAATAAAAATGAAGCATTCTAAAGATTAAAATAATTCAATATGTTGAGCATCTTAATTAAAACACATTTTAAATTTGAAATAAAATAGGTAGATTCCTAAAAATAACTCATAATTGAATTGACTGAGGAAGAACTTAAAACTTTAAAAAA
>PVKS010029854.1:0-24949 GCA_004027875.1 Aplodontia rufa | reverse complement strand
CGGGGGGGAACAGCAACATGGGTAACCCAAGTTGGGCATTCATGACATGGCATTAGCCCTGGATAACTCAGTATATATACAATTGTTCTTGAATGTTTGATAATGTTTCCCCCTCAATTGTAACTCTGTATCCATCTAATGAAAAAAAGGCGGGGGGAAAATGGGGGGCAGTAGGCATAGCCTTGGGGTGTGTTGCAGGGTTTTGGGACATGGCCCTTGGAATCTGAGCTGGCTCAGGGCTGAGCAATGTTTCCAACAACCTCTTTCCTTAAAGCCAAGCTCTTCAGATAACTTCTCTCTTTACATAGCTAGAGTGGGGGTTTGCTTCCCACTTCCCCTGGCCTGAGACACGGACTCCCCACGGGGCCCTCAGTGGCTGAAGTTCTGTCTTCAACACCGTGGAGGCTTCTCGGTCTGCTGTTGCTGACCCCCATGAGCAAGTTCTCCTCACCGGGAGACCACTGTGGGGGAAGTGGGTCTGCACCTTTGCTGCCCTTGCTACAGGCTCTCCTGAAATGGAGCACTAGGGTCACGCTCCGTGCATACACACAATACTAGGATACTACGCATCACCGTCCTGTGGATGTCCCCACTCTGAGCTCCAACCCGCCCTCTATAGCCTCTGTCCTCTCACTGACAAGTCGGGGCGCAGCTCTGCTCCACTTCAAATCCTCCTGTCTCATTCTGAGTACAAACCACAGTTCATAAAATGTATTAACTCTTTGATGTTATGTATGTGAGCCTCTCACCCTCTCTGTCAGGCTCCCTGGACTCATTTCTGTTCCCCACACTCACCAGGCACACTGGACTTTCGTGCTCCGTCTGGAACCCTCTCCCTGAAATACCCATGACTTCATCTCTCGCCTCCTCCACATAGTTGCTCAAAAATCCCTTCTCTGTGGCTGGGCAATTATGGTGCTTGCCCGGCGAATGCCAAGTGCATGTGTTCAAACCCCAGCACCACGTACACCACTAAGTGTCAGAGCAATGAAAGCCATGTGAAAAACTCAATAAAAATTGATTCTCTCTCTCTCTCTCTCTCTCTCTCTCACACTGTCCTTCTCTCTTAAAAAAAAAAAAAACAAACCTCTTCTCAGGAAGGGCTCACCTGGCCTCTGAATCCCAAGGACCACCCCAAAACCATTTACCCTTCCACACCCTCTGCTCTATTTGTTCTCTAGCATTTATCACCATTAGCATGCCATATATTGCACTCGTTATCCTGTTTATTGTCCATCTCTCCCAGCAAGAATGGCAGCTTCATGAAGGCGCTGGGGCACTGAGAACGGTACCCCTAAGTATGGTATTTGTTGGCATGCTCAGCAATTTGATATTAAAGGCCTCAAACTCAGGTTCAAAATCAAGGTCCTCTGTGCATGTCTTGTTTCTGCCCACACACAGCAGGGAAAGGCTGTATCTGGAATCACATGAAGACTGCAGGCAGTGCCTTCCACCCCCCACCCCAAATTGCATTATCAATCTGAGAAGAGAAGATGGGCCTGTAAGCGCACCTGGACAGATTTCCCTTATGAGATCTGTCCCTTCGCTCATTCAAACGCCAAAGAAAACCTTTTCCCAAGGTCTGTCTGTCCCCGGGGCCCATTCATTCTCCTTGATAATCACCCCTCAAAATTGTCAACACCCCCCACCTAGAAAAAAGGGTGGATAATCTGAATGATGCTGGATTAGTGGATAATTACACCATGTGATTGCCTCTGTGTCCATAATAAATTTCCTGCTATTTGATGCCTTTGTTGATGTACTCCAGTGAGCCCTCAGAGGGGGGAGGGGAAATTTCCCTTTGTCCCACAAAAGCAAGGTTTTGTTGACTTTGTCATTTCTAGGCTCTAGTGTCTGAAATATTACCTGTCACATAAAGACACATTCTGTAAATAAACGCACTTTTTCTTTTCTGGCCTCCCTGGATCCTGGGTTCCCTGCTAAGCACTTCTTCTCAAGGCCAGCCCTGTCTCAAAACTTTTTAACAGCCATCGCTTTCCTACCTGCCCCATGCCTGGTTCTAGCATGGTGCCCTCTCACCACGTCTGTTTCATCAAATGCACTGCTGAATCCTTGGGACTGGATCACATATTTGGAGGCTTCCCAGGACGATCAAATGTCTTTGCATCGACAGTCATCATTATTCGATGCCAATGTTCATTTATAATTATAATTATTATCCTACAGGGACTGGTCCATCCCTACTCTGTAATTCCAGTTGTAATTGCTGGCCTCCTGGGGTCCCAGCTGACTTGGACTGTGTGTTCTCATTTTCATCTACAGGGAACATAAGCAGGTAGGCCTTGCCAAGGGGCAGAGGTGCTCAACCATTTTCTCTTTTCCACTGGTCTTGCTTAAATTGTTCATGGGGATAATAGCACAGGTGCTCAAAGGGGCAACAGTGCTGTTTAATGGAATTTTCTAGTATTTCTTCTAGCCTCAGGCCTGTCCAGGTGAGCTTGTGTAGCAGGGCCTCTCCCTGCCCCTCAGCAGGACCCTTTCCAGTGACTCAGAGCTGGGTTTTCCTAGAAGCCTCATGAGTAGTCTCTTACCCCTTGCCTTTGGGTCCCCATTACGATATGTGCCATTTTTCCTCCAGTGAATCTTTAGGTGCTGCTCCATGGACCCTGGTGGGCCCGTCCCACCCTGGTGCCAGCCCCCGATTTTCTCTCCTCCCTGAACACATCTGACACCTTGGTGCCTCTGGGTCTTTGCTCAGATGATGGCAATGTCATTACCCATAACAGAGGAATCCCTCTGAGAGGCAAGCCCCCTCTTTGTAATCTTCTCGAAGAAGGAACCCTATGAGCTGAGTACCAGCCTTAAGGAGCCCTGGATGCCACCTTTCTATTCAGATGATTGGAGCTATTCCCCTAGCCAGGGAAATCCCTCACAGGGACCAACATTAGCTCATTGGTTTTCAGTCAAATATGAGGACTTGCAGGGAGGGAGAAGGCAATAGAAGGGAAGGTGGGAGCTGAACCCTGAAAGAACACCAAGTGTCAGCACCTATGTCTGTCACTCAGCCCATGGAGCATCCTCCCAAGGCTGCAAGTTCCAACTCCTTCCATACGCATCAGAGAAAGTTGAAAAGGGGCATCAGCCCCAGGGAGAGATGGCCTCTTCAATCTGACATAAACATCAGATGACATTGAACCAAAAAGAATGCCCTGGGCATCCCATAATGCAATGGCTTCCAGGAAAAGCTAAATCTTCATGCAGAAGACAAAATGCCCTATTCCCTTCACACGAGCCTTAGCTGGTCCCAAATGAAACCATGGAGAGAAGAAATAAGGAAATTAATTAAAAGAATTGCCCAAATACCTATTTTTCCTCTTTTTCCATTTGCTCCTTTTTCACCTTTTGGGCCCTGGGGACCAGCGTGCCCATCCGATCCATTGTGTCCTGGTAACCCATCGACTCCTGGAGGTCCTGTGTTAAAATATGGAAACAGGAATTTAAATATTTTTTTCACTGAAGTTGATGTGATTTCCTTCATTCCTTTAGCAGTGAACTAAGCAGCCACTGATGTTTTTTCCACATCATTTTCTGTTTCTTCCCTCCCTTCTCCTTCTGAAGCAGTGACAAGTGTCAGGAATGGTAATGGCAGATTCTTGAGTGAGATGAAGAAGGATAGGACATAGCTAGGTCACCTCCACACTCCTTTCCCTCACCACCTCTGTCACTTTGGCAGGATCCTGGGGACCCAGCCACCTACAACCTCCCCTTAAGCTGGGAAAGTCTATGGGCTCTTACCTGGTGGGCCAGGTGGTCCTACAACAGAAAAAGAAATTTAGATGATAAATCACAGGTGGCAAAAAGAAAATTATAGCACTACAACCTTAAAATTCCAGCACCGTCCTTAAAATGTCCTAGCCATCTACTGACCCTAAGAAACTGATCTCACACCTCTTTATTTAGAGTTCATTACATTTGCTTAAAAGATCTTTAAAAACAGTTCAACAAAGACCCATTGGCCAAACAAACCACTTTTGCCTAAGTTATAACAGACCAAGAATAATTTCTGAAGCAGATGACCTAATTAATGAAGCCAGTGACAGTGCAGGTGGCCCCTTGTAGCAGCCCTGCCTCAGGTGGCTCAGCCATGGCACTGCTGTCATTGGAAGGTAGGGAACCTCTTTTGTGGGAGCAGCCCCAGTGCTCTTGTGCAGCCTGCTGGCCTCCAGCAGGTCACCCAGATGCTGGCTTGCTGGATTTCTATTTGTTGCATGAAATAGCCTGAGAAAACCTGAGGGCCCAGATTGGGTAACAAACACCTTCCTTTAATGTGAAAATTACCCAAGGATCTAAGGGACTTGGATGAATTATTTACATGAAATTGGGGCATGGGGAATGATTTTGCTTCCCTGGATAGTGAGCCTGTTTGAGTAACCAGATAAGCTAAGGAGGCTGTAACAAGAGGAGGTGAGTTCTGTTTGTTTCTCCAGACCACATATACTGAACACCAGTAATGAAGGGGAAAGGGCTTTCCCCACCCCAAGCCTGTGACCATTCAGAAAACAAGCGTTTACCAACCACTCACTATGTGCACAAAGTCAACCAAGAAATCTCAGCCCATGTCTGCTGTGCCCATAGCCAGTGTGGGGAAAGAGGACCCTTTGAAACCAGAATGTAGCATGAGAGAGCTACAGAGAAGTAACCCCCTCCCCAAGAAGTGATGCAGCAGTCTACCCACTGAACGGGCTGACCCTGAACCTTGAGCTGTGGTCCTGAAGAAATGATGAGCCTAAGGTGGCTGCAGGTCAGAGCCAGGGATCCCAACAGTAATAGCACAATTCCAGAGGTCGGAAGATCTCTGGGAGAAAGGGAGCAAGGCACAGATGCATGGGGTGGTGTGCAGAGAAAATACTCAGATCTTTGTAGCTAAAATCAGAGACACAGTTGGGATAAATCTGATGACCACAGAGTTGTAAAGCTAGAAATTCAAGAATTATTTCAGCAGAATAAATGAGACTGGATGTCTGATTGTGTAGGAGGCCTCTCATATAACTGGGGACCTAGGACACTTATGGATATAGGCTGGGGACATAGGGACTCAGAAGAACAGATGTTTGAGGGTATGCTTTTAATACAGACGTTTGCATTTCAGGACAAAATGGCTTTCATTTCTCTGCTCACTGTAGCTTGTGGCTACCTGACTTAACCACCAGATGGGGCACACACACTGGAGAGCGGGTGGTGTGCAAAGGGGGTGCTGTGGACAGTGAACAGGTCAGAAGGAATCAATAAATCATCATTCCTGACTACAGATATAGCCACATTCCACTGCACAGATTGGTAGACCAATTTGACTGCAGGAAGCAAGACGGGCTTAAATAGTAGGTTTCAGGAGCCCCCAGAGAGCCCAATAACTATGTCCACAGGGTGGGGGGTGTTATGAGAGCTGGTTGGAGCTACACGTTGAGGACACGTTAGCCCTGGCTACAGGCATCATGATAGTGAAGCGTTTGGATCAGGGTTCCCTGACATAGCTCCGCTGACGCCCTGGATATAGTTCCTACTGTGTGGATCCACAGAATTGCTGGCAATGCTTATTACAGTGCATGTACCCTGGTCTCATCTGGAGATTCTAATTTAATCTGGATTTATGGTGAGGCCCAGGAACCTGTGTTTTTACCAAGCCCACCAGTGATTGGGATGCAGATGGTCATGGACCTGCTGATAGGATGCAAAATTTTCCTTGCAAAAGAAATAGGTACCATCAGCAGCTCCTTAAAGGGATCCTTGTGAATGAGGGCCCCTGTCCAGAGTCACTTTCAGATTGTCCTTTGGGAGCCCCAAGTGCTATCCACTGAGCCTCTCTCCTTTTTGAGGGCAACCCTGGTGGCGGGGGTTGAGATGATGCAGTTGCAAGACAGCAGCTGCCTGGATCCCTGAGTCACCAGAATTTCCTGGGAGAGCCACACAAATTTCACTGGACTTTGTGGAGTGAAAAATAGCCTTTGCTGTGTTAAGCCACTGAAGTTTCACAGTTTGTTATCCAACCATGGCCTAATCTATCTTGACAACTGCAATCCTCTGGGTTTATAATAGTTTGTGACATTCCCCCTCTTTTTTTTTTTTTTCCAAGTAAGTTGTAGAACATTACTTTCATTACCTAACGGAAGAATCTGAGTTGAGATAAGAAATACAGGCACCACAATTACGGGGAAGTAATAATGAAGACATCTGAGTCTCCTTATCATCAAGAGCTGGCCTGGCCAGTGACCTGCACTTCTAGAATGCTGCCTGTCTGTCTCCTCCCACCAGGGCCGTTCCAAATCAAGAGGAAGAGAATCCTCTGAGTACCTGATTTCCCTCCGGAAGCACCCATTCACTCCAGGGTGCTGTCTAACAGGGTGCTGCCTGGCCCAAGGTACCTGTTTAGCATAGTATGACCACAGAGGAAGTAACTACACATTTCTCCAAGTCTTAATAAGATATAGAAAATAAAGAAGCCAAACAAAACCAAAAAGAAACACTTCAGGTGAGGCCTGGGCCTGCAGCTGCAGAAAGAGCTAGTGAAAGATGCAGGTCCATAAGCCTTGTGGTTCCAGCCTGGAGGCCAATAGTCCTGAGTCTCTCCTCCTCCTCTCCAGCAAAGTCTCCCTGGGGATTGGCTTTCCAGTGGGACATAGCTTCAGTTTCAGGGCCAGACAGACACTCTGGCCAAAGTGGGTGTGGTTCCCTCTTTCCTGTGAGAGTCCGGCAGGCTTGGCTCTCACACTTGGAGGTTGAACTAAAGCTAAAACAGACTTCCAGCTTGGTCTGGAGATCTAGTTGAGTGAGAACCCAGTCTGAGGTACCAGCTGTGTCTGAGTTCGGTCTATCCATCAGTTCACCAAGGCTGCACTGGCTACAGCTCCGAGGCCTCAGTCCTTACCCTGGGATGCCCTCTGAAGTTACCCCTGCCATTGGGCCAGCCCTAGGGCACCTGGTTGGAAAAGTATCTTTCCTTTTATGGTGGGGTGGGTACTGGGGATTGAAATCAAGGGCATTCTGTCACTGGGTTACATTCCTAGTCCTTTTTCATTTATTTTTATTTTTAATTTTGAGATAGGGTCTTGCTATGTTGCTGAGGCTGTGCTCAAACTTGTAATCCTCCTGCCTCAGCCTCCTGAATCATTGGGATTATAGGTGTGTGCCACTGCGCCCAGGGAGGTATCTTTCTTCATATGTCCCCATTAAACTGAAACATCAGTTTAGTCTCATATTCTGAGTACATTCGAACTTTGGGCAAAGGCCATGATGTCCTTAAAAAATTAGAGTATGGGGCTGGAGCGGTGGCTCAGCGGTTTCAGCGCTTGCCTGGCAAGCACGAGGACCCGGGTTCAAACCCCAGCACCACATATACAACTGAGTGTTGGAGCAACTAAGGCCATGTGAAAAACTCAATAAAGTTGTTTCTGTCTTTCTCTGTCTCTCTCACTGTCCCTCTCTCTTTAAAAAAAAAAAAAATTAGAGTATGCTAGCAGGTGAATTTTAAGTGGCACTTCCAGTCAATTAGTATAGTAAGTTTCTGGAATGTCAGAAAAGAATGACATGAGACTTTGTTCAGCAGCAACTGAGATCCATTGTTGATGTTTTCCTCATGTCTGCCCTGAAGAACTTTCCCTGACTGACATCTTCTTGGGGCCTGTGGACCAAGGCTCTCTGTCCTGAAGTTGCCCAATTTAAAAAATAAGGGAGAAATGACAAGTGCCAATCACAGCTAGGTGATTAGGGTTACTTAGTTGTGAGGAGAATGGACACTGTGGACCTGAAGAACCTCTGCTCCAACAAGCAGTTTTGACAACGCGATGGTTTCGATATTTTTGAAGTCCATATGTACAGGCCACTGTAAACAAAGAATAATCCAGCACCTGTCTTCTTCCAGCCATCTGTTCTTCCAGAAGATATGCCTCTGGGGTACCAAGGAAATCTGGGCCTGGCAATAAGATGCACCCAGAAAAACATGTATCATGTTTGACAAACTCTATACCAGAAAAATCTAGTTAGGGAATGTCCCTCCTTATTCACTGGAGATGTCACAGGCTACACAAAACTACATAGCATCTGTCCTGATCTCCAGAGAAATCAGAGCTGAGGCAAGGAAAAGGAATAGGATCAGGGTTTCTTGGTCACAGCTGGACGGGCCCCAGGTTATATGTACCTGCATTGGATTGATTGATTGGGAACTGAACCCAGTGGTGCTCTACCTGAGATACACTTCCAGACCTTTGATTTTATTTTGAGACAGGGTGTCACTAAGTTGCCCAGATTGTCCTCAAACATGCAATCCTCCTGCCTCACTTTCCAAGTTGCTGGGATACAGGTATGCACCACCATGTCCAGCTTTATTTACTTTTTTATTTTTGTGTTATTGTGGATTGAACCCAGGGCCTTGCAAACACTAAGCCTGTACTTTACTACTGAGCTACACTCCCAATTCCACATGTCTTCTTAAAAGATTAATCTAGTATAAAAGGTAAATCTTGCTCTGGGGCCTAAACCCAGCCTCTGCCCTGGAGAACCTTCCTGCTCGGCATCCTTTCAGGCCTGGGGACCAAGGCTCTCTGCCCACACCTCCAAGTTGCCCGTTGCGGACCTGGGCCCTGTCGCTTATCACCCCCACCAATGCAGGCAGCGTGGTCTATCCCGAATCATCTCCTTACTCTGTAATTTGTACTTTTCACATCAAACTTTTAAATTGAATAGACTTCTGTGTAAAAAGGAGGCCTGATTCCAAGCTGTCATGAAAGGAGGAAGTGCTGGCTTTTGAAAAGCTTTTTCAGGTGTGAAAGAATCACCTACTCAACCCACTTCCAGCTAGGACGCAGTCCCCTGCTCCCCATCACTCCCCTTCCAAGTGGTCTCAATGGCTCCATCCTGGGCTCTCAGGTCAGTCACTCCACAAATGAGAAAGGAAGGGTTTTTCCTGTGCCTCTCAACAAGGCTTTTGTGCCTGTCATTCCATCCATCTGAGCATTTCTCTAGTACTCATTACTGTCACACATGGGAGCTCTGAAAAGGGACTTCCAGAGATGGAAGGAAGGTGCTTAAAGCATGAGAGATTCTGAACAAAGGACTGAGCTGTTCTGAAGATATTTAATTTTCTGTGAGGGCCAAAGTGTGACTTGAGTAATTCAATTAGAATTTCCCAAGAAGCGCCAAGATGACAATTTTTCTCTCTGAGGCCAAAATAAGTAAATGAAAGTGAGCTTTGGACTTGGGGCTCCTGATAGAAGCTCCCACCTCCATTCACTCACGTAAGCCACAGATTTATTTCTTCAATAACACTCACATTGTGCTCTTACTGTGTGAAAGGTAATGAGAGGAACTGGGCACAATATTGCAGAAAATGGCTGTGTTTCTTAAAGTCAGGCACAGACTGAGCAGGGTTTCTCAGCACAGTGAAGTGCTAATGTGACCTCCCCAGAGCCTGAGGGCATAAACCTGTGAGGGCCAAGGAAAGCTTCAAATGGCTTCAAAATCTTACAGACATCTTTTAATGTCCCACACACTGTTTTAATGTGAAAATGATTTCTCTGTTCCCTCAGAATGCTCCATACACTTAAAAAAAAAATCACTTTAGAGAGGCAGGGACTGCCATGTCTGAGATTGGGCTCACTAGGCCCCTCTTTGGCCTGGCCAGAGCCTCCTGGACTTGGGAGGCAATGATGGGCAACCACTCTGCTGCCTGTGTTTCCCCAGTCAGACTCAGGTACAGGAAATCATCTCAAAACCCATCCCTCCATCAGCCATTCCTCATCCCAAGTCCTGTTGCCTCCTGGCTTGTTCCTTTCCTCTTTCCTCTGTGTCAGTGATTCATATGGTAGTGGGGGGCTTGGGTAGGATGTGGCCAATCTCCAGCCCACCTTGCACATGGTTCAAACCTCACAGAAATTTTTTCATAGAAAATATTTATTGCTGGGCATGGTGGTATACCCCTGTACTCCCAGAAGCTCAAGAGGCTGAGGTGGGAGGATCGCAAGTTCAAAGCCAGGCTCAGCAATCTAGTGAGATCCTGAGCAACTTAGCAAGAGCTTCTCTCCAAAAAGACAAAAACAAAAACAAGGAATGGCCTGGGTTTGTGGTTCAGTGGTTGATACGGTTCAGTGACTAAGTGCCACTGTGTTCACTCTCCAGTAAAAAAAAAAAAATTCTTGACAGCTACCAAAGCTTCCTGTTCATGCTTTAGGTGTGATATAGGGAGATAATTGCTCCTGATAAGAGAACTCTACGTCTCACGTAAAAGAATTTTACCATTTTGCAAAGACTTTTCCTTTTGAAAAAGGAAAACATCTATGGCCCTAATTCAAGGTACCACAAGTTTCTAATTTCCCAAATCCTAATTATTTTCCCTGGCTATATTTCTATGGCAATACCAGAACATATTTTATTTTTCATAATTATGTTACAACTGGTTTTTAACTCATTAAAAACATCTGGTGAAAGTAACCCAACACGTCTTTTACAACATAAGGGGCTCCTTGTGTTCGTTGTGCCACTGCTTCCGGCTTGCACGGGTCCTGGCTGAGCGGCAGCGGGGCCAGTGTCCGGCCAGCCTACCTGTGAGGCAGATGCCCTGCGTGCTGTTGCACAGGTCCACCATCACTCGGATCTGCGGGGAGAGAGGGCGATTAACAGCAGACAGTCAGCAGCGGGCCCTGAGCTTGCTTTATTCAGATCAGCAGGAAGCAACCTTAACCCACCAGGTAACTTTGGGAGTATATGCAGAATTGTGAGGAAAATGGCTAGCTTAAAACTGCAAAGAAACTTTTAAAAGATCTAAGGGTATTTCATATAAGTGCTCATCTTTCAGCTTCACAAACAGAATTTCCTAGATTTCTATCAACTTCTGAGAATTTAGAGGATGGTGAGGGAATCACCAAATCCAGTTTTTACCACTGGAATGAGCTGACCGCCCAGCATCTGAAGGCCTGAGTAAAGAGGGGTGGTGAGCTTAGTGGTTAGGAGCAAGCACTTACCAAAGGGGTGAATGTAGCTGAGGTATCTAATTTCTTGACACCCTGGTTTCCTTTTCTGAAAACTCAAATAATATAAGTACCTACCTTGAGGGTTGGGCCAGCTCAATCCCTAGCACGTGGAAACCGCCCCTAGATGGCAGTGGAACCTGCCTACTCATCTGTCCTGGGTGGTGTTAGCCTGATAGCTGGTTCTCCCACTTCCCTACTGTCCACTCCTACCATTCTCTGCACTGTTCCCTAAAACCAAGTTTGATCATGTTAAATCCATAGGCTGATCTGAAAGATCTCCAAGTTAAATGATAAAATGTAAACCACAGAGCAGCCTATATAACACGCTTTACATAAAACATGGTGCACACACAAATGTTTCTGTGTGCTTCTCTCCTGCTGATTTCAAGATGCTCTCTTTGTGGTTTTCTAGAATATTTCTGAAGACTACTAAAAAGTCTTGAGTGAGGGGGAGCAGAGGGCCACGGGAAAGAGAGCTGTGCCAAGCACACTGTGTCCTTTGTTTTATTCATATATTCACTAATTACTCTTTCAATTAAACTATTTTCAAAAGAACATACTTTAATTTGAGGGTGAAAGTGATTTGGCTTTTTTATTTCCCTTGCTAAGAGATCCAGGGAAAAACATATTGTATCTGCTTCTTGTTGTACATCAACAGGTATTTATTGACTGCTTTAGAAACCTATTGTGGGGGCTGGAGCGGTGTGGGTGGCTTGGGTGTTACGGCGCTTGCCTGGCATGCACGAATACACGGGTTCAAACCCCAGCATCTACATACACAACTAAGTGTCAGAGCAACGAAGCCACATGGAAAAAAACTAAATAAAAATTGTTTCTCTCTCTTTCACTGTCCCTGTCTCTTAAAAAAAAGAAAGAAACCTATTGTGAATTATACCAAACATATTGCAACTCTATAAAATGTGTACAAATAATTTAAAGACCAAGTAATGTAAGAAACACATACGGTTGGCCTTCTGTGGGGTTCTGCATCCGCAGATTCAACTAACCCCAGATTTTAAAAAAACTGTATCTATACTGAACATGTACAGACCTTTTTTCTCATCATTGTTCTCTAAACAATACAATATAACTCTATTTATATAAGATTTATATAAATCCTATTATTTATATTTATATTGTAAGCAATCTAGAGATGAATTACCTTACACAGGAGGAAGACCAGAGATGTAGCTCAGTGGTAGGGCACTTGCCTAGCACGCAGGAGGCTGTGGGTTCCATGCAACTACTATGTCATTGTATGAGGGACTTTCGCATTCTCAGATTTGGATATCACAGGAGGACCCTAGAACCAATGTCCTGTGGCTTGAAAGCACCTCGGGTGCCCCTCCCCACCCTAACAATTCTTGGAGCTGGAGTATACTTGGCAGTATAATTCTCCCCCAGGTAAGAAAGGTTTAGAGAGGTGCCATCATTTATTCAAGGGCACACAGCTGGCCTGTAGAAGCAGCAGTTGAGCCTGGTTTCCTGATTCCAGGTTTCCAGGATTCCATGTCTACTGTACCCTCCTTTATGACTTTGATGATTAAAGTAACCAGTCAGGGGAAAAATTTTTTGATTTGCTGTTTTTAGTCATTGTCATAAATGAATGTAATCAGCTGTGCTGTGGACAAAATTTATTGTCTTTAAAAATGTCTAATTGCCCATTGAGAGGACCAGAAAAGACTTCATAATGCTTCATTTGTTGCCTGGGGGATCACAGCAGAAGGAGTAGTTTGAAACAACAGAAGCATCAATGGGGAAAATTAGTCTTTTTCTTTGATACTCACAGGTCTGGGGCAGGCACAGCCAAAAACTAAGAAGGAGTTTTCATTTCATGACCTTTTGGCTTCATTTATATGCTAAAGGTCAATTTAGATATTTACTTGTAAATTATCTTAATGGTCACTTAGGAATATTTTAACAAGCTTAAACCATACAAGATTGTGTTGAATTGAAATGCATGATATAAAAACATGTGACCAGAAACTGATCCCCATATATGACAAAGACTGAGAATTTGGATGAAAAGGAGGAAATTCAAAACTAAAGTAACAAAATCTAGATGATCAAATTAAAGAGTAACATTTATTTGTAGGGCTTCCTAGATCTTGATTTAGGTTTTGAGGATGTTGAAGCTGGAGAAAGCCTTTGAGGGCATTGTCCTAGGGACCTTAGATGAGATTCATCCATGGCTGGCCCTGCCCACGTCACAGGCCATCTCCCATCATTTTTCCTGGGTGCTCTGCTCCATTTGGAACTCCACTCTGGTGGGCTCCACTGAGCCCTCAAGCCAGGCCTTCCCTGACTCCCAGCTCAGAGGAGCCCAGGCAGCCACTCCCTGTCACTCTCCTGACTTGTTGTCCTAGAAGCTTTTATTCTCCAATATTATCTTGCCTATGTATTTATTTGTTATCTGCCCCCCCCCCAATCTCCAAATTTTGAGCACAGGAAAAATTGCTCTTTGTTTTGTCTGCATCCCTTGGGCCTGGAACAGCGCCTGGGCCAGGCCTAGAGCTCCACTGGGGAGAATCAGATCCAGAGGGACAGCCAGGAGCTTGCTGTGACAGATGGTGACAATGGCCTGGGATTATCATATGTGAATCTGATGGTGTTGGGAAGAGGGTTGGACTAGGTTCTGGAAAAGGTCCATGGCAGTGATGGGAAGTCCCTCTAGTGTGGAGGACATGTTCTGTGGGCACAATGACCCTCTCCCTGGGTGTAAAGAAGGGTCCCCAAAGAGCTCTGGCTCAGCAGTGCATCACTGAGGACAGGGACTTGCCTCCCCAGAAGAAATGTTGTCACCTGTGTAAGCTTTATGTTTTCTTTTCTATCAAAGTCAAACCTGTAATACAACATAGGGATATTTATTGTAACATAAGTTTGAAGCCACCTTAGCTCAGGGAACCATGTGGCCAGAAAGAAGCCATTTTTAAAGTTCCCTAACAGGTATCCCATTACACCTGTAGCCCTTCCCTTTGCCCATCCTGATTTTAAAATTAGCCAATCACATAGGTGGCATCCCTGAGTTCCTCCAATTAGAGTGAAGGGCAGCATCGCATCAAGTTAGCAATGAGAGCAGGTGAATTGCTGCTAGACTCGATAGCACGCCCTTCTGCAGAAGTAAAATTTGCCTTGCCCACCGACTTCCAAGCATGTGTTTGATTTTCTTACAGTACCTCAGTATTTAGAACAGTTTTACTTCTAACACCTGTCAGTTTCATCCCTAGGCAAGATCAACACAGCAATGGATGGGGACCCATTGCATTGGATGACACTTGTCCTCCTCATTGACAATGTTGGCTCAGAAGATAAAGCCCAAAATGAAGGCAG
Organism: Aplodontia rufa; assembly: GCA_004027875.1. Lineage (NCBI taxonomy): Eukaryota > Metazoa > Chordata > Mammalia > Rodentia > Aplodontiidae > Aplodontia > Aplodontia rufa. The sequence continues at coordinate 10,640 of PVKS010029854.1, read as the reverse complement.
AAGAAGCCTTGAAGCAAAGTTTCTCTCTGAGCTTCTCCTGTTCTCCTGTGTCCTGCTTCCCACTCTCCCCTCGAGGCAAGTCATAGAAATTAGAATTTCTCTTCCCCAAATCAGCTCATAGAAACTAGAACTCCTTTACTCCAAAGAAAACCGTAAAGCCGGGGCTGGAGCAGTGCCTCAGTGGTTACCATGCCTGCCCAGCATGTGCGGGTACACGGGTTTGAACCCCAGCACCCACACACACAGCTAAGTGTCAGAGCAACGAAAGCCATGTGAAAAACTCAATGAGAATTGATTCTCTCTCTCTCTCTCTGTCCTTCTCTCTTAAAAAAAAAAAAAAGAAAACCATGAACCCTAAAAATATTGCTCCAATTTCCCCAACCCCTGCCCACCCTGCCTTTCTGTCTTGTTGCTGCCCATAAAGAAATCTCTGACATGTCTTGCCTGGTAGTAGATCATAGACCCTTGTTTCAGAGGGGTCCTGCTCCCATACTTGAGAGGGAGGATTACTGATTATAGGAGCTGAGGAGACTCTGAACAGACAGGCCTTGCTGGGTTCCTCTCAGACTAGTAACGTTAGCCCAATACTCTTGTCCAGTCATGGTTGTTCATGCTTGATGGAATCCAATCATAAAAATGGACAGTCATCTGAAGGCTCCCATGTCATGTAAGACTACGATCAAATTATGCTTTTCTCCTGATAACCTGTATTTTGGTATAGGGTTGTTGGTCCCGACCCTTTAAAATGAGCAACAATGAGATCATTCCCTTTTCCACCCCTACAACATGTGGCAATGACGGAGAAAAGACAGCCAAAACTGTCTCCTGCTAGTGGCCTGACAAGACCTCCCAGCTTTCTCTCTGGAAAAAGAACCGGTCTCACTGGATCAGTTCAATTCATGGGGATCCTGGGTAAGGAAGGGGCCCCAGGAGAAAAATAATGGACTTGCTAACCTGGCTTCAGACGATTTGAGCTGGCTTTGATTCAAACTAAATAGAGATTGGACATAGTTTGGCAGCATCTGTTAGGAAGCAAATGCTCCCAATTAGGAATCTCAATTGTGGGAAAAAGTATACAAGGATACCTGGACAAAAATGCTGATTGCAACATTGTATGGCAAAAACATGCAGACAACCTAAATGTTCATCAGGGGACTTGTTAAGTTAGAAAGGATGAGGGGCTGGAGCTGTGGCTGGGCAGTTTACGGCGCTTGCCCAGCATGCACTTGTCCAGCATGCGCAAGTACATGGGTTCAAACCCCAGCACCCACGTACACAACTAAGTGTCGGAGCAACAGAAGTCACGTGAAAAATTCAATAAAAATTGATAATTTGAATCTCTCTCAAAAAAAAAAAATTAAAAAGGATGAGGTAGAGCTATATGTATTTTCTGGAAAGACAGCTTTGGCATGTTGTTAAGTGATAAAAGGAAGTGCAGCCCAAGCCCGGTTGTACAATAGAACTCCTCAGTTTAGAAAGATTAACTAAATATGTTTGTATAAGACAAAGAGAGAGGTTGGCAGGCTCATGAACCAACCATTAACTGAGATTGTTTTTTCCCCCAGAGACTGAGACTGGCTTTTTGTCTTAGTGGCACTTATTATTATATGTACTGAACTGGGATTTTTCCCGTTCTTTGTTTACAGAACTTTAAAAGATGTATTGGAATGATGAATGATTTTTGCTTTGCTGTCTTTTCAGTGAGAGAGCAAGAGGGGAAATGAGAATGAAATGATGAGTCTAACCTGCCTTCATGACCCCAAGCACCAAGCCCTCACCTGATGGATGTGGACAAATCTCCAGCGTTCTAGACAAATAAAGAGAATGAACTAGTACAGTTGTCTAGTCCAGTGATTCGCAAGTGGTTTCTAGGCCAGAGGCTTTTCTTTGACAAATCCAAAAGTAAAGTATAAAATGAATAAAAGTGGAGCTGTTCTGAGTGAACTGAGGTGGGGCTGACCTTAGTTAACGTCTGTAAAATGTGAGGGTTGGACTAGACAGATGACTCTCAATCTCTGCTCCCGCTGGGGTTGGGGTATGAGGTGGGGTGCATTCAGAGGCCCCGGAGCGAGGGGGAGGGATGAGAAAGCTGGGACTCAGGGAGCGAGTGGGGCAGCTGCCAGGCTCACCCCTGGCCTCCGGGAGCTGAAATTACTCCCCATCTATTCCTCAGGCTGCTTAGCGGTTGGGAAAGGAATTGTTTGAATTCAACTTGAAATGCAGATTTTTGCTTTCATTTTCTTTACATACAAGCAGGATATTAGAATTTTTACTAACACAGGTGTAATTGGAAAATGTGTTAATTTCTGTGCAAAACTGAAAGGTTTAATCGAAAGTGCATATTTTGGGATTGGGGATTTAGCTCAGTGGCAGAGTGCTTGAGTCCTCAGCACTGAAAAAAAGAAAGTGCACCTTTCTCATCCGAATGGATAGAGTTAAATGGGTGAGCTGCAACCACTCACCCAGACTCACAAACCTCACAGTAGTGACTGACTGCTGCCTTGAACTCCCTTTCTCTCACCTTTTACCCACAGCATTAGTTCAGAAAAGTACAGAGCAAACCTGCCAGTCCTTACCAGCACGCTCTGTTCAAGTGCTGCCGAAAGAAGGGGCCATGAAACAGTTTCTCTCAAGTTCCCAGAGCACAGTTATCCAACTGCTAATTGGAATGCTGCTTAAATGCTAAGTCACCTTCGGATCTGACCTATTGTTTAACTTAAATTCTATCTCTCTTAGATAATTGAATACTCTTTATGATTCTCCTTAATTATGCAAATTGATGTTATTATGTGCATGCAAATGATCCTGTTAGAAAAAAGTTCCAAGGACCAGATGATAATCAGCCTGCCATTGACTGAGATTCCTTAGACTGGAGAACCAGGACCACGACTGGGGTGGCTCAGCCACTTGTCACTTGTTGCTGGAGGATCACAGATGGAGGAGTTCCTCAGGACTCGATCCTGGGAAAGGTAGGAATTTGCACTATGGCCAAAGTATGGTGGGGCAAGCAGCAAACACAACAGGAATGTGGATTTCCTCTTTGTTTAAAAAAAGGAAGGAAAAAAAAGGGAAGAAGAAAGAGCCATAATTCAATTCCTAAGGCCAACCACCGATAGCCACCAAACCAAAACTTAAGTCTTGTTGATTTCCACCTCCCTGACACTAACCCTGACCAAAACAAGTTTCTTTTTATGGTTTTTTTTTCCCTTGTCACCAAGATTCAATGAAATTAAACCAATCGTGTGGCTGGAGCAGTGGCTTGGAGTTACGGCGCTTGCCTGGCATGCACAAGTACACGGTTCAAACTCCAGCACCCATGTACACAACTAAGTGTCAGAGCAATGAAAGCCATGAAAAACTCAATAAAAATTGATTCTCTCTCTCTCTCTCCTCTCTCACTGTCCTTCTCTCTTTAAAAAGAAGAAAAAGAAATTAAAGCAATCAGCTATGGACAAGTCAGCTTAAATAGCTGTTTGCCTTAAAGAACATATATCAGCCAATCATGGAAAAGGTCAAAATGCTTCCTCCTTTCTGTTTTATAAACTGTACTCTAAACTGCTGCAAAACTGAGACTTTGTGTCATTTTTTTTTGGTACGAGGTCTCCCAGTTTGTGAACTGTTTCTTATATGCTGTTTGGATACTGGGTGTTCCTCCAAAAGCTCACGAGTCAGACAATGGAGGAAAACTCAGAAGTGAAAAGATTAGATTACGAGAGCTGTGACCTAATCAGTGAATGAACTCATTTGCTGGATTAATAATCTGAAAGAACTACTGCACTGGGTGGTCACCATACGTAGCTGGGGTATGGCGGGGGGAGGTAGGTCACTGGGGGTGTGACTTTGGGGATTATATTTTGTCCATGGCTCCTTGAGTGCCTCACGTCAGGCCCAGAACAACAGTCAGCCAACAATGGACTGAACCTCTAAAAGCATGAGCCAAGATAAACTTCTCCTCCTCTAAGTTGTTCTTGTCAGGCATTTTGGTCACAGTGATGAAAAGCTGACTAACAGACCATGAGCTCATGTCCTGGCCATCTTCTGCTGGCCAGGATTTCAGATCGGGATGCTCTGAACCCAGCAGAGTCCTGCTCGGGCTCCTCTGGGAGCCCAGTTCCCACTGATGGTAGTTGGCTTACTCTGCCACTGTTACTCGAGCTGTTCACCCAGGCTCCCACTGATGGGGACTATTGCATCCTGTTTGCCTCACTCAATCCGTTCCCTTTCCCAACACTAGAATTGCATTGAACACACACTAGGTGTTCAATAAACACTTCAATATCAGTTACTTGCTCAATAGGGAAGGAAATGTGCTCCTTAATCAATGTTATTGTTTTCTGACTGGCAGTAGCATTTTTGGTAGTATTGCAACTCAGAAAATCATACCCCAAAGTATGGTGCTTCAGCATACTGAGTGCTGTTGAATGAGAAGAATCTGGAAGACCTTAGAAGCTGCCTCAGAGCCAAGGATTTTCTAACCTTTTCCTGTAAACCACCCCTCCCTGCACCTGGGCAGAGATTACCTGGAGACTTTATCTGCATAAAAGACTACCTTTGTTCTTAATGCAGGTTCCTTCCCTCAGGCTCCTCTAACCTGCTATCCCCTCCCCATCAGAAGCCTGAACCCCCAATTTCTACCATATTTTTCTTTCTTTTCTTTTTCTTTTTTTTGTTTTGGGACCAGGAATTTAACCCGTGCTTAACCACGGAGTCACTTTCCCCAGCCCTTTTTATTTTTTTATTTGGAGTCAGGATCTCACTAAGTTTCTGAAGCTGGCTTTGAATTTGCAGTCCTCCTGCCTCAGCCTCCCGAGTGGCTGGGATTACAGGTATGGCCACCTTGCCCACCTCAACCCCCTATTTCTTTCTGTAGCTCACACTGCTATTTAAGCTTCAACCATGTGGATCGTTCAGTTTCATGGATATTTTGTACGGCTCTCATACTTATGCATATCAATAAAATTTTGTATACTTTCTTCTGTTAATCTGTTTTCAGTTTATTTCAGCATAGCTGTTTTGAACTTTCAGAGGGAAAGTTTGAGCTTCTCTATAGCAAGAACTGAAAATCCGTTGTGTGGTTTTTTCTCTTTGTGCCTGTTTAGGATAATTTCATTTAAGCAGACATTCCAGAAACCCCTAGAAATCAGGTCTTTGGAGGTGCTAAGATTATTGCATTAGAATCCTGAGACATGTGGTCCCCTCCTGCCCATATCATCATCAAAAACCACCAACATGCCCTGGTCTATATGGTGATAATACAAAAATTTCCAGACTGTCTTCAGTCAAGGTGCTCACATGAGGTTCTGCATCAGGTCAGGGTTAGGACTGGGTCAGCAAAACAGAGACTGGGGTGTTTACCTGAAATCAAAATCAAATCAAATCTCTGCTCTGCCCCAAATCCTCCAAAGCCAGTGTTCTGACAACACCTGCAAGGCCCTTGCTCATGAACAGGTCCCTGTTCCTCCTTCCCTCAATCGTCTCTCTGACCTCCTTTCTTGCTACTATCCTCTTCTCTCATTCGACTCCAGGCTCCTTGTAGTTCTCTGAGGTCTCTAGACACCTTCCACCTCAGGGCCTTTCCACCCACTGTTTCATCAGACCAAATAACCCTTCCCCCAGATATGCACGTGGCTCGTTCCCTCACCTGATTCAAGCCTTTGCTTAGTTGTTACCTTATCAGTGTGGCCTTCCCTAGCCACAAGAAAAGACTGTTTAGAATTACATCTTCCTATTCCTATCTCCGATTCCCTCTCCCACTTTATAGATGGCCATGGGACTTACCACCTTCTAATATTATAGATAATCTACTTGCTTACTCTTTGTCTGTTCTTTACCTCCTCCAAAACATACACTGAGATTTGTATGTTTTGTTCATATTGTTTCTTGTGCATCTTCAACAGTGCCTGGGACTCAAGCAGAGCTCAACAGTGACATATTAAATGAATGAATGAAGGTAGAGAAGGTGTCTGAGTTAGTCTTACCAATATCTCATGTCATCTCTCTCTGTCTTTTATAAAGAGAGAGAGGGAAAGTGAAGGAGAGAGAGAACCAACTTTATTTAGTTTCTCACATGGACTTTGTTCTGACACTTTGTTGTGTACATAGAGCTGGGGTTTGAACCTGCATCCCTGTGCATGCCAGGTAAGCACCGAAACCACTGAGCCACTGCTCCAGACCTCTCTCTCTTTTTTAAGAAAGAGAGAGAGGGAAAGATAATCAACTTTATTTAGTTTTTCATCTGGTCTTTGTTGCTCCGACACTCAACTGTGTATTTGGTGCTGGGATTCAAACCTGGGTCCTCACGTGTGCCAGGCAAACACTCTACTGCTGAGCCACTGCTCCAGCCCCTCATGTCATCTCTTGTATGGTGGGTAGCATGAATTCTGGGGAAATAATTTTGAAAATGCTCCAGTATTCACCTCCCAAACCTGTACCATGGCAAGAAACCAGATTCAAAAACTTGGAAGATATCTAGAGTATTTTTTTTTTGTACTTGTTGAGTTATAGATCAATGTGTTAAGAAGTATTCATCAAATACCCCACTAGAGGCATAGCAAAGAACAATGAGTTACATTTAAAGAGACAAAGTGACTAATGGTGAAATTAGAGACAAAAGAACACACACAAATACATACACAAAGTTTTAGTTGTGAGATAGAAACAAATAAGTGCAGAAGTTAGAGTAGGAAGAGATGAGTGTTTTGAAGTGAGCTAAGAATCACTTGCATCTCCCAGCCTCTAAAGGAGCTTCTGAAGCAAGAGGGCTCTGGAATAATATCTCACTCACCACTGATAACAGTGTTTTGTGCTCACTTTGTCCCCTTCAACTAGCATCTTCAGATAATTTCTGATTTTTATCCAAGCATTCTTATCCTTACCCAACAGTTTGAAAGGTGTGCATAAACCATAGTTAGGCAACTTGTTCGATGCTGAGAGGAATGGACAGAGACTGAAACCATTATCCCCAAACTCTGCCCTGTAGCATTCTTTGTGCACAGCAAAAGCATTTGTGAAGATGTTTTTTCAACCTACTCAGCACCCTCTCCATCAGCACAGGAATATCTACAAGTGGCTACTCCAGAAAACATTTGGATGAGGTCTTCAGGGATGTAGTGAGATGCTCACCCACAAAGCAGTTGTTGATGCTATTAGTGACCAAACACTGACTGGATGACACCTTTGTCTAACAAGCATGTGTATTTAGTCAACGAAAGAGTGAAAGTCCAGTTCACCTTGGATGTAATGGATAAAGATATTTGCAAAATATGTTTAGTATAATTAACCTCTCTAACTTCAATATTCAAAATAGTGGATTTTTTTGTTTATTTGTTTTTTTTTTTTTTTAGATCCATTAACCATCGAAACAAGTATCTGGGAAACAGAATTTTTTCTACAGGTCTCTGTTTTGCCTCAGGTGCCTGTGATTTCCATACTGGGGATTGAACCACAGGGGCACTCTACCACTGAGCTAATCCCTAGTCCTTTTTATTTTTTGTTTAGGTGCCCGGTCTCACTAAGTTGCTGAGGCTGGCCTTGAACTTGTGATTGTCCTCACTCAATCTTCCAAATTCTTTTTATTACAAAGTTTCCAAATTCCCTGAAGCACAGAAAAGGAGCATTTGATAAATGGTAAAATAACAACAACGAATGAACACATGTTCAGCTCTAGGCACTATGCCACAGATTTTATGTGGGTTATCTAATTGCACCCTTGTGGTAATACACAGGTTAGATACTGCTAGCACTGCCTTTCTAGGGTTGAAGGAACTGAGGTGCAGAGAGGTTGAATGATGGGAAGCCAGGAGTAAACTCAGACCCTGATTCTAGTCCTCTTAACCTGCCTTTGGGGGTCTGCCTTTCTCTTCTTTCCTTCTTTCTTTTTTCTTTCTTTCTTTTAATTGTATGGTACTGGAGATTGAACCCAGGGGTGCTTTATCACTAAGCTATATCCCTAGTTCTTTTTTAAAAATTAGCTAACTTGCCCAGGCTGGCAACTCAATTCTCCTGCCTCAGTCTCATGATCAGCTGATTACTGGTGCAGCCACCACACCGAGCTGCCTTTCACTTTGTAGATTTGTAAAGACCTATCTCATAGAGAAGACGGGGTTCTCCTTTGGAGTAAGCTGATTTCTTTTCTTTTTTTGGGGGGATGGGGGTGGGAGTGGTACCGGAGATTGAACCCAGGGGCACTTAACCACTGAATCACACCCCCTGCCCTTATTATTTTTTATTTTGAGACAGGGTCTCACTAAGTTGCTTAGGGCTGGCTTTGAACTTGCGATTCTCCTGTCTCAGCCTCCCAAGTCACTGGGATTGCAGGCATGTACCACCACACCCAGCCAAGCTGCTTTCTTTTCCTTGAAACTCTTTCTTGTCTGTTTTCCTTACCTCTGTTCTATTTCCACATCGTATTCAGTCTCCAAACACATTTGGCATCTATACTTCCAATCTACTTCCAGGTCTCCTCACTTCTATACATGATTCCACCATCTCTCTCAGTTTTGAACAGATCTGGACCGACTGGCCCTTTTCCTTATGTCCAGTTGGTTATCCAGTTCAATTCATCCTTCTCTCTTTATATTCTCCATTCCCAATGCCCCACCTTAGCCAGACAGGAATCATTCCTTGCCTGGATTAATGAAATAACTTCCCAACATTCTTTTTCCCTCCAGTGTCTTTCCAGACCACCAGGTCTGTTCTATAAAACCGTATTCTTTAAAGGGTCAACAGTGGCTCCCAATTGCTCATTCTCAACTTAGTTCCCTCTCCCCAGCCCAAACTCCCAGGTTCAAGTAAACTTCCCTGGGCTTTCTGAGTGTCCTGACATTTTATTCCAGTCCTTAGACCTCCTCTCAAATCACTGCTGCTTGGGAAACATTCTGCCTCCTTGCCCCACCTCAGCATTGCCGGTCAGGTTCACGCTCTTCCTTGAGACAGTCCTCCATCACCTGAGAGAGGGCTGATTGCTTCTCTTGACGCATCACACAACCCATGGTAAAGGATTTTCTCCCAAAGCTTGTCCTGTTCAGAGAATTTGATCCCAATATCTTCAAGGGCTGCCTTTGGCGAGAAATGGCATTTTCTTTTCTTTTTTCTTTTTTTTGTGGTACAGGAGATCAAACCCAGGGTTTCACAAATGCTAAGCATATGCTTTATCACTGAGTCACAGCCCTAGCCCCACTTCCTACCTTCTATTGAAAAGGATTCCAGTCTCCAATACTCACCTGCTAAGTTACTAAGAAAAAAAAAAATGGAGAATTATTTTGTGGTCACCAGCTCAATATTTTAACTTGAGTAGGGATCCACAGCTCATTCCTAGTACTTCACTGTTTTTATACCTATCCCAGGAAGAGTCTTTAAAGTTCCCAGAACTTTGTCAAGCACAAGATAACTTTTACTGAGCGGCAGGTGAAGGGGTTACTCTATTATTGCAATGAGAACAAACCCCACAAATTGCATTTCGAATGATCTTTAGTTGGCGTTGCTGCTTTAACTCTACCTTTCAGTAAAGAAAATGCAGTCTTGAACTTTAGTTGGCTAGAAGCAAATTATATCTATTTAAAACGAAGAGCTGTTAAAACTAAAAGATCTACATAAAAGCAACTGATGGCCGGAAAATGCTGCTTTTATAGCTGAATCACAACCTAAAAGCTTCAGCTCGTTTCATACAAGTTGACCTTTAGTCTGTAGATGAAATGCATGCAAATTAAGCTTGAATGTCAACTAGATTTGGCCAAGGATTTCTTGGGGGGTGATGGTGGTGAGGAGTTTGAGGAATGGAGAGAGAGAGAAAGAGAGAAAAGTGAATTTCTTTTTTTTTTAATCACATAAGTGCTGTTTTTAATCAAACTGAGTATTGTTCTGACAGTTCCCACATAGGTAACTGCATCCTGGAGAACACAGACCCCAAAGAAGTCAGTTGTTCCCCTTTCCTGGAAGTAGCTTTGCTCTGCTCTCCACTCACATATTCTCAATTTTCCAAATGGAAGCATATGAAGACCATATTTTCAGGAATGCCGCTAACAGGAGTCAATGGAAATTAACAGCTAAGGCAGTGAGCAAGGGGTGAGGGCCACTCCCTTTCAGAGGTGTTATCCTCATCAGCAGCAGTGGACAGGGAGCCGGGGAGAAATCCTGAACCACTGAAGAAGCCCTGCTACCATATCCAGGGTCACTCTTGTTGTCATTATCGAGACGATTTAGGTTGGTGTGATACCAATCCTTCGAGAGGACAGACGTTATCCCAAAGCAGCAGCTGATAAAAGCAGAGAGGAACAGACAATCTGGCACCCTGAAGGAACCGGGAACAGAGTAAACACAGATACAAGATTCGAGAGCAAGGAGCAAGAAGGACTAACAAATAATAGCAATTGCAATGGTCTGAATGTTGTTTTTTTTTTTTTTCCAGGGCTGAGGACTGAACTTGGGGCCTTGCGCATGCTAGGCAAGCGCTCTGTCACTGAGCTAAATCCCCAACCCCTGAATGTTGGTTTTTTGAGGACTCAAAAGTTATACATCAAAACCCAATCATCCCAGATAGGGATAAATTTTCAAAACAGCAACAGTGAACACTTATTGAGGACCGGATCACTATTGAACTTTACCTATATTATTTTCAAACCTGCTGACAACCCTATGAGGTA
>PVKS010029853.1:0-24958 GCA_004027875.1 Aplodontia rufa | reverse complement strand
CCTCCCCCCTCCCCATCCCCCTCCCTACACCTCCAAGTATCCTGTAGAGCCATCCCCCTATTACTCTGAAAGTCATTCAATTTGCAGTTTTGTTAGGTTAGCCGTCAGCCCTACTGCTTCCCTATATATGCTAGCATCAACAGATGAGAGAAACCATTCGGCCCTTGAGTCTCTGAGATTGGGAGACTTCACTTAGCATAATTCTGTCCATCTCCATCCATTTGATATCAAAAGCCATAATATCGTCCTCTCTAATGGCCGAGTAGTATTCCATAGTATATATGTACCAAAGCTTTTGTATCCACTCGTCAAGTGAGGGGCATCTGGGTTGGTTCCATAATCTAGCTATAGTAAATTGAGCTGCTAAAAACATTGATGAAGCCACATCACTATAATACGCCGATTCTGTCTTTTGGAAAAATTCCCAGGAGTGGGATAGCTGGGTCATAAGGTGGTGCCATCCTTAATTTTTTGAGGATTCTCCATACAGTTTTCCATAGTGGCTGAACCAGTTTGCATTCCCACCAGCAGTGTAGTAGTGTTCCTCTTTTCCCACAGCCCCTCCAGCATCTGTCGTTGTTTGTATTTTTCATTTTTGCCATTCTAACAGGAGTGAGGTGGTATCTCATTGAAGTTTTGATTTGCATTTCCCTTATAACTAATGATATAGAGCATTTTCTCATATATTTGTGGGCTTTCTGGACTTCCACTGGAGAGAAGTTCCTTTTGAGTTCTTTAGCCCATTTATCGATTGGATTATTTGCGAGTTTGGACTTTAGTTTCTTTAGTTCCCTGTAAATTCTGGATATTAGCCCTCTGTCCGAGGTGTAGCAGGCAAAAATATTCTCCCATTCTGTAGGTTCTCTCTTGATTGAGCTAGACAATTTAGGTCCATTCTTCCTAATCCTCAGAATAACTCCCACAAGCTCATGGTATTATCTCTGTTTTACAGATGGGAAATAGACTGTGAAAAGTGAAATGTTTTCAGTTACCCAGCTATTAAATTGCAGAGAAGTGACTGAAACCTAGATCCAACACTAAATAAGTGCTCTTATTCATACTACACTGTTTCCAACAATGTTATCTATTTTGAAAAACTATATTCCTTGTAATAAAATGAATGTAGGTTCATGATTGTAAATGTGGTAAATTCAAAAGCATATATGGGAAAAAAATCAACCATCCTTCTACTGTTTTTAAATGCAGTCAATTTTCATTATTTGCAGCAGTTATGTCCTGTAAAGTCACTGTGTGCCCTGAATTAGTGGACTCTAAATCTTTATTTCAAGGGAAAGTATAAGATTGAGTTCTTGGAGACTCTGTTCATAACATTTTCATTAAGCAATCAATACATAACCTTGTTTTATGTGTGTTTCTGTTTGAAGATGCCGTATTTAATATGTATTATTCAGGTAAAACCCAAGGTGGTCATCCATGTTTTGGCATTACCCCTGGATAACAAAGTTTATATATATTGATTGCTAATGTTTCCCCCTCAACTGTATCTCTATATACTTCTAATAAAATAAAGTAATATGTATAATTGATTCGTTAGCCTTAAACTCACAGCCGACAGCAGTTACTCATGCCTGAATGGAGCTTATCTAACACACACGGAAGGAACATCACAGCCTGCATTCCACAGCACTTCAGCATTAAGCTTGGGGATTATTATTTTGAATAGTGAAATCAGAAACAAAAAGGGCAGAAGTGGGGAAAATTGACACCACTGAACAGCCCCAGAAAAGGATACTGGTCCACAATATGAGAGCTGGAACAAGTTTGCAGTGTCACATCTGTTTGACCTTAGCTGGGGATATGTGTGTCAGGTGACATATTATACTACTCCAAGCATGTCTTTGAAGAACCCAAGTGTCAGAAGCCTTGATATGAGGGTTACAAATGCATTTTAGAAAGTAGGAAAATTTACAGTTATGGAATCATGAAAATGAGAATTTACTCTATTTCTTCCTGAGGAGTCAAACACTAATGGGTTTGTGAAAAATCACAGACCTTGTAGGAGAGGGTTTTTCAGAAACACTTGCAAAGCTTTTTCACAAAGTCCGAGACTTTGGTGCTCCAGGCTGGGCACAGATCCATCCATCTGCTCATTTAACATCTCTTGGGTACTTACTTCCTAAGCTTGCATTAGGCATTGTGACAGGTGCTGCAGATCACACAATGAACAGCATAGCTTCTAGTCTCCAGCAGCTCCTGGGTTAATGCAAGGGGACCAGAATAGGAGCAAATTATTTTAACAAATGTGGCAAGTTCCATAATGGACACAGACACAGGGTATTTTTAATTTTTTATTTTATTAGTGCATTATAGCCATACAAAATTGTTGGTTCATTTGACCAAAATCATAATGCATGGAATTTGATTTATTCCGTTTCAGTGCCAGTTTTCCCCTATTCTTCCTCTACTCTACTGGTTTTCCCTTTACCTGTTCATTTGCTTTTGATTGGTGCTTTATAGATAAACATAAAGGTGGAATTCACTGTGGTATATTTATATATGCACACAGTGTGATTTTATTAGGTTAATTACACATTTCCTTGCCTTTCCTTCCTTCCTCCTTCTTGATATCCTTCTACTCCACCAATTTTATATGATATCCAATCTCCTGCCACTCATTTTGCTTAGCTTCTTCATATGAGAGAAAAACATTGATTTTCTGAGCCTGGCTTATTTCACTCAGTATGATGTTTTTTAGTTCCATCCATTTCCCAGAAAATGCCATAATTTCATTCTTCCTATGGCTGAGTAAAACTCCATTGTGTGCATATATAACATTTTCTTAGTTCCTTCATCTGTTGATGGGCATCTGGATTGGTTCCTTAGTTTGGTTATTGTGAATTGTACTGCTGTAAACATTGATGCAACACTACTGTACCACTACACTATGCTGATTTTAGTTTTTTTGGATCAATACTAAGGAGTGGGATAGCTGGATCATATGGTGATTCCATTCCTAGTTTTTTTGAGGAATATTCACATTGTTTTCCAGAGTGGTTGTACTAATTTGCATTCCCACTAACAATGTATTAGTGGATCTACCCCCACTATTATTGATAATTGTCATTCTGGCTTTAGTGAGATGAAATCTTAGTATAGTTTTGATTTGCATTTCCCTGATTTCTAGCTGTTGAACATTTTTTTCATATATCTGCTGGCCATTTGTTTCTTCTTTTGAAAAATTTGTTTAGGTCTTTTGACCATTTATTGATTTTTTTTTATGTTAAGCTTTATGCATTCTTAATATTAATCCCTTGTCAGAGGAGCAACTGGCAAAGATTTTCTCCTATTCTTTAGGCTTTCTCTTCATATTCTGAATCATTTCCTTGGCTGTGCAGAAGCTTTTTAATTTGATGGCATTCCATTTATTGATTCTTGGTTTTATTTCTTGAACTTTAAGGGTCTTGTTAAGGAAGTCAGTACCTGCACCAACATGATGGAGTGTTGATCCTACATTTTTATCTAGCAGTTGCAAAGTTTCTGGTCTATTTCCTAAGTCTTTGATCCACTTGGGTTTAACTTTTGTATAGGGTACAAGATAGGGATTTAGTTTCACACTTCTACATATGAATATCTAGTTTTCCTAGAACCATTTGTGAAGAAGGCTATCTTTTCTCCAACATATACTTTCAGCACCTTTTTTCAAGTATCATATGACTGTAAGTATGCAGACTCAGGTCTTTCAGCAGCACACAACCTAGACTTAATGGATCATTACTATAAATAATAGTTATGACTTAAACCTTTTGTTAGATAAGCCAACACAACTATACGTATGTTCACTTTCAACATAGAGGATAAATTCCCTCAAGGTGGATATTTTGCTGGGTACTTTTCTCATTTTTAGGTCTGCAACTAGAAATCATTATCCACTACATAGCACAGAGCTAGCAGTTGAATATGTTTAGCTCAGCTTTTGCCTCTTGAGATGATGGATTATAGTTTATTCTATTCTGATCAGTTTTGAGGAAACTTGTATACAGGTACCCTTGAGAGTGCATATTAACCCTTCAAATAAAGTTTATTCCAAATCTGAAATGCTCTCTTTTCTGTCTTGTTTCATTAAAAGCAAAGATTTGGAAGGTATAAATATCATTGTTTTTAACTATCAAAGCAATCTCATATATTTCCCTTTTCCAGATATTTACATTAATTTGTTTTCATTTTTAAAAAATGATGTTATACATTACTTAAAACAATATCAAATATATACATGTTTTGCATATATAGTTTTTATTAAGGAGTTGAGTTGTTGTACAATCATAAATGTGTATAAAGTAGCAATATGATATACATTTAATCCTAAACCATAGTTACCCTGATATCACCCACAGCCCAGTTTCTTGATTCTTCTGTATTATGCCCCAACAAATATAAATATCCACACACACACACACACACACACACACACATATGTATAAGATTATGAATTTTCCAGAATTAAATCTTTGCATACATATTGACTTCTCAGGAGGGTAAAGAGTATGCTTTATTGTTGACTGTCTCCTTAGATCCCTCCCTGTCTTTCCTCCCTTTCCCTTTCCCTGGCCTCTGCCCTCCTCCTCCTCCCTACATGTGTAGGTTCCCCTAGATTATGTGTAGCTATGCCCTTGGTGGGTCCAATGCATGAGTTTGACTACTTTTCACCCAAGCCTGAGTTTAGCTCAAGCCTCCAGAAATGAGGGAAAACATTTCACACTTTGCTCTCTCAGCTTGGCTAATTTCACTCAGCATGATTTCTTCCATCCAGTGAGGGACATCTGGGTTAATCATAATTTAACTATTGTAAATTGAGATGCAATGAACATAGATTTTGCTGTGTCTATGTAATATGCTGATCTAACTCCTCTAGGAAAATACCCAGAAGAGGGATAGCTGATTTGTATAGTAGATCCATCCCTAATTTTTTGAGGATTCTCCATACTGCTATCCAGAGTGGCTGTAACTGTAAGTTCCAACAATATGCTAGTGTTCCTATCTCTCTGCAATTCCTCCAGCATTTGTTATTGTTTATATTCTTCATCTTTGCCAGTCTGACTGGAGTGAGGTGAAATATTAATGTAGTTTTTATTTTCATTTTCTCTGATTACTAGGGATTCTAAACATGTATTCATTGGCTTGCTCAATTTACTCTGTTGAGAAGTTTCTGTTTAGCTCTATGGCCCATTTATTGATTGGGTTATTTGTGTTTTTGATATCAAGTTTTTCGAGCTCTTTGCCAATATTAAATATTAGTCCCCTGTCAGAGGAATATCACCCATTCTGTGGGTTCTTTCTTGACAATTTTGACTAATTGTTTGGCTGAGCAAAAATTTTTAAATTTAATGGCATCCCACTCATTAATTCTTGATATTAATTCTTTTGCTTAGGGAGTCTTGTTAAGGAAGTCATTGCCAAGTCCTGTATGCTGGAGTGTTGTTCTTAATTTTTCTTCGAACAGCTATATGGTAGCTGGTTTAATTCCTAGTTCTTTTATCTATTTTGATTTAATTTTTGTGCAAGGTGAGAGATAAGGACCTAATTTCAACTTCCTGCACATGGCTATCTAGTTTGTCCAGCACAATTTGTTGAATAGGTGCTGTCATGTTATATTTTGACCCTCTTTGTCAAAGAACAGATGTTTAAAGATTTGTGGGTTTGTCTCAGAGCCTTTTATTCTATTTTGCTAGTCATCATTCCTATTTTGATACCAGTGCCATGCTGTTTTTGTTAGTACAGCTCTATAATATAGTTTTAGATCTGTTTCTTCTTTCTTGCTTAGTAATGTTTTGGATATTCTGGGTTTTGTGTTATTCCAAATGAATTTGAGAAATGCTTTTTCAATATCTGTAAAGAATGACATTGGAATTTTGATGGGGATTGCATTGAATTTGTATAGTGCTTTTGGCAGAATGGCCATTTTAATTATATTAATTCTGCCTAACCAAGCGCATGGAACATCTTTCTATTTTTTCAGGTCTTTAATTTCTGTCTTCATTGTTTGATAATTTTCATTATAAAGTTTTTTTACTTCCCTTGTAGATTAATTCCCAAGTGTTTCATTCTTTTTGAGAACATTGTGAATGGGACTGATTTCCTGATTTCTTCTTCTGCCCTGTTATTGTTAGTGTATAGGAAAGCTATTGATTTATGGGTGTTGATCTTGTAGCCTACTACTTTGCTAAGTCCGTTTATAAGCTCAAGCAGTTTTCTGGTGGAGTTTTTGGATCTTTCAGATATAGGATCATATTTCAATGTTTATATTGAATAAAAGTGGTCAGAGTGGACAGCTTTGTCTTGTTCGCGAGTTTAGTGGAAATTCTTTCAGCTTTTTTTCTCCGTTTAGTTTTATACTAGCAGAGGTTTTGTCATATATGGTATTTACAAAATTATGATCCTATGTTCTTTAGGGTTTTGAGCATAAATGGGTGCTGGATTTTATCAAAGGCCTTTTCTGAATCAATTGAAATAATCATATGGTTTTTGTCCTTAATTCTGTTTAACTGATGAATCACATTTAATGATTTGTGTATGTTGAACTAGCCTTGTATACCTGGAATGAAGCCCACTTGATCATGGTGAATTAACTTCTTGATGTGTTTTTGAATGCAGTTTGCTAGAAATGTATTAACAATTATTGCATTAATGTTCATCAGGGATGTTGGTCTATAGTTTTCTTTTTTCTTTTTAAAAAATTTTATTAAGGGGCTGGAGCCGTGGCTCGGTGGTTACAGCACTTGCCCTGCATGCGCAAGTACATGGGTTCAAGCCCCAGCAACCCACGTACACAACTAAGTGTCAGAGCAATGAAAGCCATGTGAAAAACTTAATAAAAATTAAAAAAAATTTTATTAAGGAATTGAGTTATTGTACAATCATAAACACATATAAAGTAACAATATGATATGCATACATTCTTAAACCAGAATTACCCCTAGATCCCCCCCATTCTTCCTCTTTCCTCCTCCACCTGCCCTTTCTCTCCTCTCCCCGCTACATATCTATGATGGCCCTAGATTATGTGTTGTTATACCTTTGCTGGGTCTAATACATGAAGTTGACTACCTTTCACACAGGCCTGGGTTTAGCTTCAGCCTCCAGACATGAGTGAAAACATTAGTCCCTTGAGTCTATGGGTTTGGCTAACCTTGCTCAGCATTTTTTTTTTTTTCCATTGCAATTCATTTACCTCCAAAGGTGCAATTTCATTGTTTCTCATTATGAGCAGAATTCCATGGTATGTATGTGTGTATGTGTGTATGTGTGTGTTTACATACACACACATACACACCACAATTTTGGATCCATTCATCACTTGAGGGGCATCTGCATTGGTTCCATAATTTAGCTATTGAAAATTTGAGCTGCAATGAACATAAATTTTGCTGTATCTCTGTAATGTACTGATCCTAACTCCTCTGGGAAAATACCCAGAAGATGGGTAGCTGGATTGTATGGTGGGTCCATCCCTAATTTTTTGAGGATTCTCCACAGTGCTTTCTAGAGGGGCTGTACCAGTCTGTAGTTCCAACACTGTGCTAGTGTTCCTATTTTCCCATAGCCCCTCCAGCATCTGTTATTGTTTATATTCTTTGTCTTTGCACGTCTGACTGGAGTGAGGTGAAATCTTAATAGTTTTGATTTGTGTTTCTCTGATTACTAGTGATTTAGATCCCTTTCTCATGTATCCATTGGCTTGTTCATTTTTCTCTGTTGAGAAGTTTATATTTAATTCTTTGCCTATTTATTGATTGGATAGTTTGTGTTTTTTAATATTAAGTTTTTTGAGTACTTTGTAAATTGTGGATATTAGTCTCCTATGAGAAGAATCATAGGCCATAATTTTCTCTAATTCTATAGGTTCTCTCTTGACAATTTTGGCCAGTTCTTTAGCTGTGTGGAAGCTTTTTAGTTTAATGGTATCCCACTCACTGATTTTTGACTGTAATTCTTTCACTTTAGGAGTCTTGTTGAGGAAATCGTTGCCAACTCCCATATGCTGGAGTGTTAGTCCTAATTTTTCTTCTAGCAGTTGTATGGTAGCTGATTTAATTTCTAACACCTTGATCCATTTAGATTTGATTTTTGTGTAAGGTGAGAGATAAGGATCTAATTTCAATTTTCTGACATGGCTGCCCAGTTTGTCCAGCACAATATGTTGAATAGGCTATCATTCCTCCATGTTATATTTTGAACCCCTTTGTCAAAGATCAGATGTTTAAATATTTGTGGGTTTGTTTTAGTCTTCTATTCTATTACGTTGGTCTTCATTCCTATTTTGATACCAGTACCATACTGTTTTTGTTACTACAGCTCTGTAGAATAGTTTTAGGTCTGTTATTGGAAAATCACCTGTTTTGTCTTTCTTGCTTAGTAATGCTTTGGCTATTATGGGTTTCTTATTGTTCCAAATTAATTTGAGAATTGCTTTTCCTATATCTGTGAAGAATGACATTGGTATCTTGATGGGGATTGCATTGAATCTACGTAGTGGTTGTGGCAGAATGACCATTTTAATTATATTAATTCTGCCTAACCAAGAGCATGGAATGTCTCAGGTCTTCTTTAATTTCTATCTTCATTGTTTGATAATTTTCATTTTAGAGTTTTTTTACTTGTTAGATTAAATTCCAAGTATTTTATTCTTTCTGAGGATATTGTGAATGGGACCGATTTCCTGATTTCTTCTTCTGCCCTTTCATTGTTAGTGTATGGAAAGCTATCGATTTATGGGTATTGTGTGTAGCCTGCCATTTTGCTAAATCTGTTTATAAGCTCAAGCAATTTTCTGATGGAGTTTTTTTTTTAAATGTTCCAAATATAGGATCGTGTTGTCAGCAAACAGGGATAGTTTCACTTCCTCTGTTCCTATTCTTACCCCTCTGATTTCCTTCTCTTGCCTGATTACTCCAGCTAGCGTCTCAAGATCTATATTGACTAAAAGTGGTGAGAGCGGACAGCCTTGACTTGTTCCTGAGTTTAGTGGCAAAGCTTTGAGGTTTTCTCTGTTTAGTATTATTCTATCTGAGAGTTTGGCATATATAGCCTTTACATAGTTAAGTTCCTTTGATCCCTATCTTCTGTAGAGTTTTGAGCATAAATGGGTGCTGAATTTTATTGAAGACCTTTTCTGTATCAGTTGAGATGACCATATGGTTTTTGTCCTTAATTCTGTTTAGGTGATGAATGACATTTATTGATTTGTGTATGTTGAACCAGCCCTGCATACCTGGAATGAAACCCACTTGATAGTGGTGAATTATCTTCTTAAAGTGTTTTTGAATATGGCTTGCAAGAAACTTATTAAGGATTTTTGAATCAATGTTCATGAGGGATATTGGTCTGTATTTTCTTTTTTTGGTGTGTTTTTATTGGGTTTTGGTATCAGAGTTATGGTTGCCTCGTAAAAAGTGTTTGGGAGAGTTCCCTCCTTTTCAATTTCTTGGAATAGCTTAATAAGGAGAGGTGTTAGCTCCTCCTCATAAGTGTGGTAAAACTCAATGCGCAACTATCAGGTCCTGGGCTTTTCTTCTTTGGAAGGCTTTTAATTGCTATATGGATTTCAGTGCCTGTTTTGGGGCTATTTAGGATTTCAATATCATCATGCACCAATTTGGTGATGTTGTATGTGTCTACAAATTTGTCCGCATCTTCCAGATTAACTAATTTAAAGGAGTATAGTTTTTTAATAATATGTTCTGATAATTCATCTAATTTCTGTAGGGTCAGTGATCACTCACACTCTCTTGGTGATTTTGTTGATTTACTTCAGTTCTCTCCTTCAGAGTGAGATTAGCTAGTTGTCTGTCAATTTTAATGATTTTTTTTTCAAAGAACCATCTCTTTGTCAATTATTTTTATTATTTTGTTTTTGTTGTTGTTCTCAGTTTCATCAGTTTCAGCTCTGATCTTGATTATTTCCTGTTTTCTGCTGGTTTTGTGATTAGATTCTTCTTCCTTTTATAGGGATTTGAGATGGAGCATAAGCTCATTTATTTGAAATCTCTCCTGGTTTTTAATGTCGACACCCAGTGCTATGCATTTTCCCCTTAAAAATGCTTACTTAGGTCTGGAATGGTGGCTCACACATGCCAGTGCCTGCCTGGCGTGTGTGAGGACACTAAATCAAATCCCAACACCATGTACACAACAAAGTGTAGGAACAATGAAAGTCACATGAAAAACTAAATAAAACTGATTCTCTCTCACTGTCCCTCTCTTAAAAAAATGTTTTTATGCTGTCCCATATGTTTTGATATGCAGTGTCTTCATTCTCATCCAAGAATTCATCATTATTAAACAATCAAGAACAAATGTATAATGACAGAGCAAGCCAAGGCTGATTCCATTCCATGGTTTCCCCCCTTGGGTTCCCCATGGTTCCATGATTCCCCCTACTTCACCCCAGTGTTAACTGGACTTATCATGGAAGACGAAGGTTCCCTTCTGAGTTGATTCCCCCATATTTCCTCCCTCTGGTCTCCTTGATATCCTTCCTATTCCCTCTCTCCCTCCCTGTCCCCCTCCCTATATCCCCCAGCATCCTATGCAAAGTTCCCCTGTTCATGTAAAAATTCATACATGTTGAGGTCATTATTAGCTTAGCCATCTATCATATTGTATCTGGATGTATTCTAGTTTCCATAAATGAGAGAAAATCTTCTACCCTTGAGTCTCTGAGTTTGGGATATTTCACTTAGCAAAAGTTTTCCATCTCCATCCATTTGGCTGCAAATGTCCTGATATCATTTTCTCTAACAGTCAAGTAGTATTCCATTGTATATATGTACCAAAGTTTTTGAATCCACTCATTGAGTAAGGGGCATCTGGGCTGGTTCCATAATCTAGCTATGGTAAAGTGAGTTGCTATAAACATTGATGAAGCTCTATCTCTGTAATATGCCAATTCTAGCTATTTTGGGAAAATACCCAGGAGTGGGATAGCTAGGTCATAAGGTGGATCCAGCCCTAATTTTTTGAGGAATCTCTACACTGCTTTCCAGAGTGGCTGTACCAGTTTGTAGTCCCACCAACAATGTGGCAGTGTTCGTCTTTTTCCACATCCTCTCCAGCATCTGTCATTGTTCGTATTCTTCATTTTTGCCACTCTGACAGGAGTGAGGTGGAATCTCAGTGAAGTTTTGATTTGCATTTCTCTGATTGCTAGTGATGTAGAGCAGTTTCTCACATGTTTATGGGCTTTTTGAACTTTGTCTGTCGAGAAATTTCTATTTAGTTCCCTAGCCCATTTCATTGATTGGATTATTTGTGGTTTTGGATCTCAGTTTTTGAGTTCTTTGTATATTCTGGATATTAGCCCTCTGTCTGAGGTGTAGCAGGCAAAGATTTTCTCCTATTCTGTGGGTTTTCTCTTGACACTCTTAACTAAATCTTTAGCTGTGCAAAAGTTTTTTAGTTTAATTGCATTCCATTTATTCTTGACTTTAATGCTTGCTCCATGGGAGTTTTGTTAAGGAAGGTGGTGCTGACCCCTATGTCATGTAGTGTTCAACCTACTTCTTTTTCAAACAATTGTAAAGTTGCTGGTTTAATATCTAGATCTTTGAACCATTTTGATTTAATTTTTGTGCAGAGTGAAAGGTAAGGATTCAATTTCAGTTGTCTGCATATGGCTGTCCAATTGGTCCAGCACCATTTTTTGAACATACTATCCTTCTTCCACTCTATGCTTTTGTCCCCTTTATAAAATATCAGATAGCTCAAGGTATGGGGGTTCATCTCAGGATCTTCTATTCTATACCATTGGTCTTCAGTTCTGTTTTTTTTTTTAAGAGAGAGGACAGTGAGAGAGAGAGAAAGAGAGAGAGAGAGAGAATCAATTTTTATTTAGTTTTTTTTCACATGGCTTTTGTTGCTCTGACACTTAGTTGTGTACCTGGGTGCTGGAGTTTGAACCCATGTACTTGTGCATGCCAGACAAGCACCATAACCGCTGAGCCACCACTCCAGCCCCCTTCAGTTCTGTTTTGATACCAATACCATGCTGTTTTTGTTACCATAGCCCTATAGTATAATTTCAGGAATTGAGATACCACCTGCTTCCTCCTTCTTGCTGAGTAATGTTTTGGCTATTCTGTTTTGAGAATTGCTTTTTCTATATCCATGAAGAATGACATTGATATCTTGATGGGGTTTGCATTAAATCTATATAGAGCTTTGGGTAGAATGGCCATTTTGATTATATTGTTTCTGCCTAACCAAGAACATGGAATGTTTTTCCATCTACTCAGATCTTCTGCAATTTTTTTTTTGAAGTTCGATAGTTTTTCTTGTAGAGGTCCTTAATATTCTTTGTAAAATTGATGCCCAAGTATTTTATTTTTTATGAGGAGATTGTGAATGAGACTGATTTACTGATTTCTTCTTCAGTGGTCTTGTTGCTGGAGTTTAGGAAAGGTAATGATTTATGAGTGTTGCTCTTATATCCAGCTGCTTTGCTGAAATTGTTTACTTGAAGTCTTCTGGTTGAACTTATTGGGTCTTTTGGGTATAGGATCATGTCATCTGCAAGTAGAGACAACTTGAATTCCTCTTTTCCTATTTGAATACCTTTGATTTCCTTCTCTTGTCTGATATCTCTGGCAAGGGTTTCAAGGACTACATTGAATAAGAGTGGTGAAAGTGGACAATTTTGTCTTGTTCCTGAATTCAGTGGAAATGCTTTCTGTCTTTCTCCATTGAGCATAATTTTGACTATGGGTCAGTTGTAAATGGCTCTTACATAATTAAAGTATTTTCTCTTGATCCCTATCTTCTCCAGGATTTTGAGCATAAAAGGGTGTTCAATTTTATCAAAGGCCTTTTCTGTGTCAATTGAGATGATTATATGATTTTTATTTTGAATTCTATTTAAATAGTGATTTACATTTATTGATTTGCATATGTTGAACCAGCCCTGTTTTCCTGGAATGAAGCCATTTGATCATGATGTATTATCTTTTTAATGTACTTTTGGATCCAATTAGCTCGACTTTTATTAAGGAATTTTGCGTCTATGTTCATCAGGGAAATTGGTCTGTAGTTTTCTTTTATTGATGTGTCTTTGTTGGGTTTTGGTATCAGTGTTATATTTGCTTCATAAAAAGTGTTTGGGGGTGCTCCAATCCTTTCAATTTCATGGAAAAACTTGTAGAGGATCGGTATTAATTCTTCTGTAAGAATTTGGTAGAATTCTGCATTGAATCCATCAGGTCCTGGGCTTTTGTTTTTTTGGAAGGCTTTTGATTGCTGCTTTGATTTCGCTACCTGAGATAGGTTGGTTTAGATATTCAATGTCCTCTGTTGTTAATGTGGGAATGTCTTATGTGGCCAAATATCTGTCCATATCTTCCAGATTATCAAACTTGGCAGAGTATAAATTTTCAAAATAAGTTCAGATAATCTTCTGGATTTTTTTGAGTCTGTGGTAATGTCTCTGTTTTCATCTTTGATTTTTCTTCCAAAAATTTCTTGATTTCTGCTCTCATGTCTTCTTGGATTTGTTTATCATTTAATAGGGTATTTTCAATCTCCGTGTGTATGTATGTTTTCTGTTATAATTTTTGTTGTTAATTGCTAGGGTCATGGCATCATGGTCTGATGGGACACATGGAATAATATCTAATTTTTTATATTTGCTGAGATTTCCTTTATGAACTAGAATATGATCTATTTTGGAGAAGGATCCATGCCAACTGCTGAGAAGGAATACTCAGCCATTTTGTGGGTGGAATATTCTATAGCTATCTGTTAAGTCCACTCAATTTATGGAATTGTTTAGACTAGAGGCCTCTTCTTTTTTCTTTTTCTCTTTGATGATCTGTCTGTCTGTTGGTGACAGAGGAGTATTAGTGTCTGCCAGCATTATCATGTTGAGGTCCACAAGTGGTTTTATGTCATAGAGTAATTTTTCCACATATTTGGGAGTGTTCATGTTTGGGGAGTATATATTTACTATGGTTATATCTTCCTTTTGTGTTGTTTCATTTATTGGAATGTAGTGGCCTTCTTTATCTCTTCTGATTAATTTATGTTTGAAATCTACTTTGTCAGATATAAATACTGCAACTCCACCTTGCTTTCTTGGTCTGTACACCTAGTAGACTTTTTTCCATCCTTTTACCCTCAACCTGTGGATATCATTGGCTGAATGGTGGGTCTCCTGTAAGCAGCATATTGTAGGATTTTTGTTTTTTGATCCAATCTGCTATCATGTCTTTTGATTGGTCAGTTGAAACCATTCACATTCAGTGTTATTATAGTTATGTGTTTGTGGTTCATAGTCATTGTGATATATTGGTGAATTCTGTGCTTTGTTGGTTGTTTTTTGATAGTATGTACCGTTATTGAATTTCCTCTGTAGGTTTTGAGGAGTGTTTGCTTGTTCTTCTATCTGGAGTTTAACTTTGAGGATTCTTTGTAATGCTGGTTTTCTGTTCATGAACACTACAAGTTTCATCTTATTGTAAAATGTTCTTACTTCCCCACTGAATTTGAAGCTGAGCATTGCTGGATATAGTAGTGTTACCACCATGTTTTTGTCATTCAGACATTGAAAGATCTCCTTCTAGGATCTTCTTGCTTCTAAAGTATGAACTGAAAAGCCAGATGTGATCCTTATTGATTTGCCTTCATTGTGATTTGGCATGTCTCTCTTGTCACTTTTAATATTCTTTCCTTGATTTCCCTGTTATATATTTTGAACATGATGTGTCTTAGTGAACTTCTCATTTGATTATGCCTATTGGGAGTCCTATATGCTTCATGGATGAGATTTTCTGACTGTATTTTGATATGGGAAAAATTTTCATTAATGATTTCATTGAGAATGTTCTTTATGCCTTTCACTTGTGTTACAATTTCTTCCTGTATCCTAATTACTCTTAGTTTCTTCTAATTTCATCCCAGAGATTTGGAAAATTCTGCTCATGTTTTGTGAGATTGTTTTTTCTCTTTTGTCTTCTGTGCACTCAAGCTTACTCAGTCTATCTTCATTGTTGGAAGTTCTTTTTTCAAGAGCTGAGTTTCTGTTTTCTATAGAGATTAGTCTAATTCTTCCATTGTTGTTCTGATGTGATTGAAGATTTTAGTTATATATATTTTAGTTGCTTCCTTTTTCAGTATGTTTATTTCTCTGATAATAGAGTTTTCATCTCTTGAGCTTTCTCACTTAGTCTCTTTATTAATTCTTCTTTTAGCTCATTGTTCCTTCTAGTAAGCAGATCATTGTTATTTCTAGATTTTCTTCTTAACTCCCTGACTGTGTGTTGTTTGGTTGGGGAGTTGTGGGCTTGAGGTAAATCTTTTCAGATTCCTCATTTTTGATAATTTTCTTCTGGATCTTTGAATTGAGTTTCCATGCGGTGAAGGTAAGCAGGTCTGGAGGTACTTCTTCCTTGCAGGTCAAAGGGTCAGGCAGATACCAGCCCTCAGATGACCACTGTCTTTCAGAAAGCTGCTTCAGCCTGGAACCTCTTTTTGCTGTACCCACTTGATCTAGGCCTCAGAGCATTGATTCAAAATCTCTACAGGGTTTCTGGCAGACTGCTCAATCATAGAAGCACAGTGGCTGAGGTACTTAGGTGGGTCCTGGGGAGTTGCATCCAGCTGGAATGGGGCTCTAGCATGCAGTGACAGGAGCTGGGATCTTTGGCAGTGAGTATGGGCCCAAGGTATCTGGACCTGGTAGGAATCATTTGTATCTGGGCAGCTATGTGCAGGGCAGATGGGTGTTTGGGATGAGGGAGGGTTCCCATGCCTGAAGACCCTCGATCTGAGCCCTCATTCTCCTCGCAGAACTCTGGTGGGATTCCAGCATGGGGGCACCCTGCATTGCTGAAGGTTCTGGAGCTGAGGTCTTGGTACTGTGGGCTTCCTCTCAAAGATATATATCTGAAAATAAAACTCCATCATATCTCTAAAATTCAGCAACCACTGTATCAATTTCTTGTAAATACCTTACAGAAATAAGTCTGTGCAGGTACCAACATTATATATTTACATTCAAATTTTAAAAGACATAAGAATAAAGAGATAAGGGATAGAATGGAAACCAGTTGCCTAGGAAGATAATTCCTTTAAATTCCATTTTCTTCAAAAAGGTAATGATGTTACCTTTAAACTCTTAGATTTACTAGAAACAAAGGTAATAAAAGTGCTTAAGATAGCTTTGGCTTAAATTTCAGGGTAGGGAGCTGATTCTAATTGAATGCATCCTGCATGTACATTCAGTGCTTGACATTCTGTATATATATCTCATTTGACCTTCAAACACCATGAAAGAAGTAGTACCATCACCTATAAGGAAGGAAACTGGGTTTTTTAAGGTTCACTTAGTGGGTAAGTAATGGGTCCTCAACTAGAGCCCAGTTCTGCATGATTCAGTATACATGCTCATTCTATATACATTCTAGGTCCTATATAATAGTGCTTAATATCTTGTTTATAAATATGAATGTGATAGTTGATATTAGCTTAGTGTTTAAAATTCCTAACAGGGAGATGTACTTGTAAATTTATCCTTCTCAAATTTCAGGTTAATATCACTTTGTACTTGATATTATAAAGCCATAAAATTTCAGGAGAGTCAGATTCCTTTTATGAAGGCTCCATGGAGTAAAAAGTGCTACATCAGAGGAGGCCTGCAGATGGCACTGCTGCCCGTGAGTCACTAAAAACTCACTCCTTAATACCTTTTTTAACAGGTACATAAATAATTATTTTCTGAGTTATCCAACACTGAAAAATTAAATTTCAACAAACATTTGAACGATTTAGAATGTGTAATTCTTTGCAATTTATAGTTGATATCAAAATTTAATCTTCAGTTTAATGAACAATGAATATAACACGGTATAATTTCAGCACAGCAAAAGGTAGAATACAAATGCAGGAGGATGGAACACATGAATATCAATTAAGCTGGGGAAGAGAAAGAGGTTTGAATTCTTTGCCTGAGCATAAGATGCTGCTTGACAAATCAGATCTCTTAGGAATTAGGAAGACAGATTGAGACTGCTAAAATGTAATGATGGATGAAATCTTTTGAATTTCCAAGTTCAAATCAGAAAGCTAATGAGAATATGTGAATGCAAAAGTCTAAGACATTGTATGCAATGATCAAAAGTGGTAGGGTTTTTTAAATCACTGTTTGTCACTATCATGAATTTTTGAGAAAAAAAGTTAATTTCTAACTCTAGCCAATTGGATAAGCTTTAGAAGATGAAAAGCGCTACTTGATCTTGAATAATTAAAAGACATAAATTCTGAAGACAATTTGCAAGATTTTCATATGGTTGTATCTGATTATCAGCAATTTAAATTCATTTCTAAATCATCTATAATAATTAGATATTACATTTTAATAATAAACAATAAATACTAAACTGAAAAATAACTATACCATTGCTTTTGTTCCTTGTGTCTGCCTCTGTGTCTATCTCTGTCTCCTGGGTATTAAGATAAACCTTTTGCTACTTGTTTTAGTGCTAGCGAACACTAGAACACTGGGTGTTCTGCAGAGACCCTCATTCAGTGTTTTCATTCATTCCTGCCACTGGTTGCATATCTCTTTAGAAACTGTGCTCAGATGAAGGCAGATGCTTTATTCAAGATTATGATTCCTCGCAGGATTAGCCTATATCTGGTGAGTGATTTGTGTGATGGTACAAAGATTCAGCCTTGTCACTTAATTTGGGGCAATTTTTTTTAAAAAAGAGAGACAGAAAGACAATTGATTTTATTTACTTCTTCATCTAGTTTTAATTTCTCCAACATCAAGCTGTGTATGTGGTGCTGGGGTTCAAACCTGGATCCTTGTGCATCCAAGGCAAGCACCCCACTATTGGGTTACTGCTCCAGCCCATTTTGGGACCATCTGGAAAAGTTGTCCCAGCTTCCACGGGGTCAGCTGGCTGAGGGCTTTGTCACAGCTGCATTACAATGCAGTTCAAGTTTTTCCTTTACTCCAAGCCACCTACATAGCTTTCTTATAAGTTTCGCTCCTAAGTAAACTTTCTACAGACAAATATGTGTCTCAGTATTATGGAGAACATGACCAGCGATGGTTAGCACTAGGAGTGGTCCTAGGAAGCTTATTTCAACTGCCAGCCAAGAAGGCAATATTATATTTTGTTTGACATAGTCTTACATATTTGAGGGAATCATTGCATATTCATGCACACATGTATATTGACAAGGTAAGTTAAGGTGGATCCTAGTCCAGGATCTCTCTCCTGGCTCTCACGTCTACTCTGCAGTACCCTCATTTTATACATAGAAATCAGCATATATATTTTTGAAATTTCTGAGTTTCTCTGCCTGCCTGTGTATAGTTAGGCTTCTCATAGGTGTCAAGAGTTTCCAGCTGCATTGTTAACCCCCCCTTATCTGTCCCTCTCTTCCCTTCCTCCCTCCTTTCTCAACTTCATAGTTATGGTTCCCCCAGTTTATGGGAAATTTCAACAAAGTTGAGTTTATTATTTAAACTTAGCTAACTTTCATCCTATCTTAGATTTTACTCTAGCTTCCACATATAAGAGAAAAAATTCAGCCTTTAAGTCTCTGAGTTTGGGATATTTCACTCAGCATAATTTTTTCCATCTCCATCCATTTGGCTGCAAATGCCACGATATCATTCTCTGTAATAGCACAGTAGAATTCCAATATATATACATATACATATATACATATATATGTATGTATATATATATATACACCACAGTATTTAAATTCACTCATCCAGCGAGGGGCATCTGGAATGATTCCATAGTTTAGCTATTGTAAATTAAGCTGCTATAAACATTGATGTAATTGTGTCTCTGTAGTATGCCAATTCTAGCTCTTTTGGGAAAATACCCAGGAATGGGATAGCTGATTCATAAGATGGATTAAACCCTAGTTTTTTTTTTTTAAGGAGTCTCCACCCTGCTGTTCAGAGTGCTGTAAAAGCTTGCAGTCTCACCAACAGAGTATTAGTGTTCCTTTTCCCCCATAACCCTTCCAGCATCTCTTATTGATTGTATTCTTCATTTTTGCTACTCTGACTGGAGTGAGGTGGAATCCTAGAGAAGTTTTGATTTTCATTTTTCTGATTGTTAGTGATGTAGAGCATTTTCTCATATATTTATTGGTTTTTTGGAATTCCTCTGTTGAGAAATTACTGTTTAGTTCCCTAGTCCATTTGACTGATTGGATTGTTTGTGGTTTTGGTGTTCAGTTTCTTGAGCTCTTTGTATATTCTGGGTATTAGTCCCCTGTTAGAGGCATAGCAGGCAAAGATCCTCTCCCATTCTGTAGGTTCTCTTTTGACACTCTTGACTAATTCTTTAGCTGTTCAGAAGCTTTTCAGTTTAATGACATCCCACTCATTTATTCATGGCTTTAATTCTTGTGCTATGAGAGTCTTGTTAAAGAAGCAGGTGCCTACACCAATGTGGTGGAGTGTTGATCCTATTATTTCTTCTAGCAATTGTATAGTTGCTGGTTTAAATCCTACTTCTTTCATTCTGATTTGATTTTTGTGCAGGGTGAAAGATAAGGATCTAATTTCTGTTGTCCGCAAATGGCTGTCAAGTTCATCCAGCACCATTTGGTGAACAGACTGTCTTTCCTCCACACTATATTTTTGGCCCCTTTGTCAAATATCACATAGTTAAAGATTTATGAGTTTGTTTCAGTATCTTCTAATCTGTTCCATTGGTCTGCATGTCTGTTTTGATACCAATACCATGCTGTTTTTGTTACTATTGCCCTATGGCATAATTCCAGGTCATGTATTGTGATACCTCCTGTTTCCTCTTTCTTGCTTAGTAATGTTTTGGCTATTCTGGGTTTCCTGTTATTCAAAATGAATTTGAGAATTGCTTTTTCTATATCTATGAAGAATGTCATTGGTATCTTGATGGAGATTTCA
Organism: Aplodontia rufa; assembly: GCA_004027875.1. NCBI lineage: Eukaryota > Metazoa > Chordata > Mammalia > Rodentia > Aplodontiidae > Aplodontia > Aplodontia rufa. The sequence continues at coordinate 5,049 of PVKS010029853.1, read as the reverse complement.
TTGAATCTGTACAGAGCTGTTGGCACAATGGCCATTTTAATTATATTGATTCTGCCTAACCAAGAATATGTAATGTTTTTCCAACTTCTCAGGTCTTCTTCTATTTGTTTTTTAATGGTTGGTACTTTTCATTGGAGAAGTCTTTTATATCTTTTGTTAGATTAATACCCAAGTATTTTATTCTTTTTGAAGTTATTGTGAATGGGATGGATTTACTTATTTATACTTCAGCAGAATTGCTGCTGGAGTATTGGAAAGCTATTGATTTGTGAGTGTTGATCTTATAACCAGCCACTTTGCTGGATTCATTTATAAGCTCTACAAGTCTTCTGATTGAATTTTTTGGGTCGGATAGGTATAGCATCATGTCATCAGCAAATAGAGACAACTTTACTTCCTCTTTTCCTATTCAAATTCCTTTGATTTCTTTCTCTTGTCTGATAGCTTTGGCTAGTGTTTCAAGGACTATATTGAATAACAGTGGTGAGAGTGGACAGTCCTGTCTTGTTCCTGAATTTAGTGGGAATGCTTTCAGTCTTTCTCCATTAAGTATAATGTTTGGCTATGGGTTTGTCATAGATGGGTCTTACAAAATTAAAGTTTCTTCCTTTGATCCCTATCTTTTCCAGAGTTTTGAGCATAAATGGATGTTGAATTTTATTGAAAGCCTTTTCTGAATCAATTGAGATAATCATATCATTTTTATTTTTAAATCTGTTTAAGTGATGAATTACATTAATTGCTTCATGTATGTTGAACCAGTCTTGCATTCCCAGAGTGAAGCTCACTTGATTGTGATGCATTATCTTTTTGATGTGTTTTGGGATGTGGTTGGCTTGGATTATGTTAAGGATTTTTGCATTTGTGTTCAACAGGGAAAGTGATTTGTAGTTTTCTTCATGTGTCTGTTAGGTTTTGGTATCAGGGTTATAGCTGCTTCAAAAAAAGTATTTGGGAGGGTTCTGTCCCTTTCAATTTAATGGAATAATTTACTAAGTAGAGGTGTTAATTCTTCTGTAAGGGTCTGGTAGAACTCTGCTTTCATACTATCCCATAGATTTTGATATTTTTTATTTCATAATTTTCATTATTTTCCACGAATTTCTTGATTTCTATAATCATTCCATCTTCTTCATTTAAGAGGGCATTATTCAATCTCTAAATATTTGTATATTTTATGTTTTTTTTCTTGCTGTTAATTGCTAAGATCATACTACTGTGGTCTGACAGGATACATGGGATTATATCAACTTTTTTGTTTTTGCTAAGATTAGCTTTGTGGACTAGGATGTGATCTATTTTGTAAAAGGATCCAAATGCTGCTGAGAAGAATACATTCTCAGTCAATTTGGGATGGAATATTCTGTAAATGTTTGTTAAGTCCAATTGATATAGTTGCTTAGGTTAGAGATATCTTTATTGATTTTTTGCTTTGATGATCTGTCTATTGTTGATAGTGGTGAATAAAAGACCCCCAGTATTATTGTGTTGAAATTGATAAGTGGTTTAATGTCCTTGAGTACCTTTTCCACATATTTGGAAGGGTTGTAATTGGGCACATAAATGTTAACTATCATTATATCTTCTTGATGTATTGTTCCTTTTACTCTGATGTAGTGACCATCTTTATCCTTTCTAATTTTCGGTCAAAATTAACTTTGCCCAATATCAGGATCACAACACTGGCTTGCTTTCTTGGGCCACAAGCCTCATAAGCTATTTGCCCACCTTTCACCTTCAATCAGTGTTGATTTTTGGCTGTGAGGTGTGTCTTCTGTAAGCAGCATATTGTTGGATTTTGTTTTTTGATTCAGTCTGCTAATCTGTGTCTTTTGTTTGGGGCATTGATTCCATTCATGTTTGGTGTTAAAATAGCTATGTGATTCTGGGTACCTGGCATTGTGACATTTGCTGTATTTTGCACCATTTTGGATATTTTTTAGTGAGTTTTGTTTTACTGACTTTCCTCTGTTTATGGGTTTTGGGAGTTGTTAGCTTGTTCCTCTGAATGAAGTGTGCTTGAGTATTCTTTGTAGAGCTGGTTTTGTGGTCATGGATATTGCAGGCTTGTTGTTTTCATGAAAGTATTTTATTTCCCTACCATATTTAAAGCCAAGTTTTACATGGTATAGTATCTTTGGCTGAAAATTATTTTCATTATTTGAAAAATATTGTTCCATGCTCTCCTAGCCTTTATTGTCTGAGGTGAAAAATCCACAGTAATCCTTATTAGTCTACCTGCGAATTTATTGTTTATCTCTTACTGCTTTTAAAATTCTTTTCTTGATTTGTTATTCATTTTGAATATGATGTGTCTCATTGAGTTTCTCATTTGGTTAGGTCTGTTTGGTGTCCTATAGGCATCTTGAATTTGAATTTCTGGATCAATTCTGATGTGGGGCAAATTTTCTTTGGCTATCTCATCGAGAAGGTTTTTATGTCATTCATTTGTTGTTCTATGTTCTCCCCATCCCAATAACTCTCAGGTTATTTATTCTCACCTTGTCTCATACTTCTTGGAAGTTCTGATCATGCTTAGTAAGTTTCTTTTCTTATCCGTCCTTCTTACATTCAACATTGCTCAGCCTGTTTTCATTGTCTGATATTCGTTCTTCAAGAGGCGAAGTTCTTTTTTCTACTGAATTTACTCTAATATTAAGGAGGCTCTGCCAGGCACACACAGCCCCCAGGGCAGTGAGTCAGAATACTGGAGTTCTGAAGCAGTCAGCTGCCTCATGGTGCAGCCACTGAGATGTCCTCTTATTTGAGCTCAGAGCTCTTGGAGCAGCTGCCTGGACTGCTCACTTACTCAAGATGGAGATTACCTTGGCTCTTTATGGCCAGATTGGGGGTAGCCAAAGTTATGTGCACTAATGCAATCCATGGGCTCCACCGTGAAGCAGGAACCCCAAGAGGGCAAATCTAAAACAGCACTGCTCAATTGTTTTCTGGATTGCACAGAAAAATAAAATATAATTTATACATAATATTTGAACTTATTTATGGGACAGAGTATTATTATTCATGTATTCAATGTGCAATGATCAAATCAAGGTAATTGGCTCTTCTGTTTCCTCAGATATTATTTCTATGTGTTAGGAAGCTTTAAGTGCTCCTCTAGCTATTTGAAATTATAATTGTTACAGACTAAAATTACCCACTTGTGCTATACATTATCATTACTTCCCTTCCACCAACAGTCTCCACTTCCCCTTTACCCTTCCTGGCCTCTATTTACTTCTATTCTATTTCAATATGACCAAATCTTTTAGCTACCACAAATGAGATAACAAGTGCTATTTGTCTTTCTGTGCATGGTTTATTTCAATTAACATCATGTCCCCTGGTTCCATCCATTTTGCCACAAGTATCAGGATTCTATTCTTTCAGTAATTCAGTAATATTCCATTGTTTATATATGCATCACAATTGTATCCATCTGTCCATCAATGGACATGTTGATTGATTCACATCTTGGCTACTCTGAACAGTGCTTCAATAAACTTGGGTGTGCAGGTGTCTCTTTGATATGATTTAATGCCCCTTGGCTTTTTACCTAGTGGTGGAATAACTGGAACATATAGTAGTTCTATTTTTAGTTTTCTGAGGAAATGCCATTCTGTTTTCCTTAATTGCTATACTAATTTAATTCCCTCCCTCCTAAGTGTACAAGATTTCCCCTTTCTCTACATCCTTGCCAGCTTTTGTTATTTTTTGTCCTTTTTATAATAGCTATCTAAGTCAGATGATGTTTTTGATTTGCATTTTCCTGTTAGTATTGCTGAGCTCTTTCACATACTTGTTGGCCTTGTGTTTATCTTCTTTTGAGAAAAGTCTTCACATCATTTTCCCATTTCGAATTGGATTTTTTTTTTTTTTGCTGTTGAATTGCTCAAGTTCCTTAAATATTCTGAATATTAGTCAAGTGACAGAAAAATAGATTGTATCTTCCCATTCTGTTAATTCTTCCCTTTGTTGTGCAGGAGTTTCTTAGTTTGATGTAATTACCTTTTCCTGGTTTCCCACTGTTTTTGCCTGTGTTTTGGGAGTCTTATCCAAAAACCTTTGCCTATGCCAGGGTATTTAAATATTTCTCTTGTGTTTTCTTCTAGTAGTTTTATATTGTTGGGTATTATACTTAGGTCCTTCTTCCATTCTGAGTTTGGTGAGAAGTAGGGGTCTATTTCACTTTTCTGCATATGTATATCATTTCCCCCAGCATCACTTATTGAAGGGGCTGTCTTTTTTCCAATGCATGTTTACTGCACCTTTGTCAAAAATCAAATCAGTGGATACTAGAAGATGGATAAGACCTCCCATGTTCATGAATAAGTGCAATTAATATTGTTAAAATATTCATATTACCAAATGCAATCTACAGATTCAACGCAATCTCTTTCAAAATACCCACAAAACTAGAAAACAACTTTAAAATTCATATGGAATAGTCAATGCAATTCTGAGCAAAAGGAGCAATGGTGGAGGCATCCTAATATTCAATACCAAATTACACTACAGAGCCATAATAACAAAAACAGCATGATACTGGCATTAAAAAAAAGACACATTGGCCAGTAGAACTCAACAGAAGACACAGAGACAACTAGAGTAATCTGATTCTTGACAAAGATGCCAAAAATGTGCACTGGAGAAAAGAAAGGCTTTAAAACAAATACTGATGGGAAAACTGGATGTCTATATATAGAAGAATGAAGATAGACCTCTGTATCTCACTCTTTTTTTTTAATTTTTTTATTTTTGAGCAACCTTACAAGATTTTAACAAAACATTATAAAATGTGTATAAGATGTGTATATATTCTGGACACTGCAACTGTCCCCAGGAGTGCCCCCCCCCAAATTACCCTCCCTTATCCCTCCCTTCCCCTTCCCATTATAACTCTAAAAATAGTATTAGATTGTAAAGCATTACATCTTATCTGAATTTAACTCATGTTTCTAGACCAACTTTCTCATTGTCCAGGGTCTAGTCCCCACCTCCACAGATGAGTGGAGACAATCGACCCTTAGATCTCTGGGTTAAGCTGAT
>PVKS010029852.1:0-24965 GCA_004027875.1 Aplodontia rufa | reverse complement strand
GGCTGTAATGCTGGCTAATGGCTTATTCAGTTCTGCCATTAGCAGTCGGAGAATGGGAACTCTCCCTTTCCCAACCAATTTTTAGACTTTAATCTCTTTGAAAATGTGAGTATCAGAGTGGAGAGAGATCAGAAGACCATGCTTTGATAGAGTCGGAGGGGATGAGCAGCTGTTCACCGCCTGCCTGCCTCTTTATCTTTCTCCTAGCACTGGGGGTTCACCTTGCCCAGGTTTGGGGTCCTGCATCCAACTCACCAAGTTAGGAAAGAACACTGCTCTGCTGCTCCTTGGCCCACACCGCACACTCCAAGACCCAGAGCCCGTCAAAGCCTGGGACCCCGCCCTCACCGCAAGGCAGGGCCCTTGGCGCCAATTCCGATGCGCCACGTCGCCAAGTCCCAGGTCCCATCGCGCCTTGGGCCGTCGCTGCTGCCGCCAAAACTCATCCCACACTGGCTGTTTCCAGCTACCGAACCCAGCTCCTTCTCCCTGGATCACGTGCCACTTTCCAGGCACACCCGGGTACTTGCGCCCTCAAGTCCACCACAGACGTCCAGCGCTCATTCCCAATCCTGTCCACAGCCTACCGCACACTCCAACCCCACCCCTGAGGAGGGTTAGACCTGGCTTCAGCTCCAAGGGCCAAGGATTCAGTCATGCACCCATATAAACACCCAAGAACTTCCGGGTTGGTGAACACGTCCTTCAACGGTGGTGCCTGGCTTGCGCGCCACCGCCACCATCTTTTGGTGCGCATCGCTTCCAGCCGTCTGCTCCTGAATTCTGTCCTCCATGGCAAACCAGTAATCTTGTAAGTAAACTGTCTGCCTGATTACTCCAAGCTAGTCTAAAGTAAGGAAGCCGCGGCGTGGTAATGGGAAGCTTTGATAGAGAACCGGGTTGGACACTGCTCGGTATGGTGGCGCGCGCCTCTAAACCCAGCGACTCTGAAGGCCGAGGCAGGAGGATCGCGAGGCCGAGGCTAGCTTCAGCAACGTAGTGAGACCCTGTCTCCAAATAAATGTTTTTTAAATAGGCTGGTAGTGTAGTTCAAAGGTAGAGCACCCCTAGGTTCAATCCCCAGTACCGCAAAAAATTAATAATAATGATGATAAAATTTTAAAAAGGATAATGATTAAAAATAAGCAAATAATCAGGTAGGCACAGCACAGGTTATAACCTTAAGTATCATCTGAAGAGGGGGGATAGGTTGGTCAGTCTTGTGGGACCAAACCCTAACATAACCTTTAGGGTTGGTGCCATCTTCATTCAGATAGGCAGGGTGGAACTGAGTTAATTTATAGGCCTAGGCTAGTTGTTATCAATAGAGAAGTGGAGAATGTTTTGGAGGAGGATCTCTCCAATCTGGTGCCAAAAGTTAAACAGTGACAATTTCAGTCTGTTCATTTATGATCTGGAAAAAAAATTAATGGGGAAAAAATTCATCAGATAGTTTATTTAAGTGGCCTAGAACAGTTCCTGGTTCACAGTAAGAGTTTGATAAATATGATTTCATATTCATCTGGCCTTATTCATTTCTTTCATTGGGTGCATAGTGAAATAATTCACATGACTAACTTATGACTTTGCTAAACGTTGCAAATTTAGCGAATTCTTGGGCTTTTGGCTAATTGAATGATCAATGACTGACCAGAGAGCTTATTTGATGATAATATTTCTGGTTAGTTTTGGGGACATTTGGATCTGTGTTTAACCTAAGAGGAAAAGAAACAAGATAATGGCTTCCTTCTGTTACAGTAAAGCTACACTGTGCTGGTTCCTTCTTTACCAAAGGACATTCTGATCCTGTGATTTTATTCCAGTAAAGCAGTTTATTTATTTTGTATCAAATGATTCCATAGACAAGTTCTTTTCTTGTGACGAATATCTGTACAACATAGCCAAGCCTGCTATGGTCTCCCTCACCCACTGTAATCCAGCTGGCTTGAGAAATGATCAATTATCTATCTCAGCAAGAAAGAAATGCTGTCTGGGGCCTTGCGTAAGTTTTGATAAATATGTTATTCACTGATTGCCTGTGAAAGATACAAAAGGGAAGAAATGGTCACTGTGTAGGAAATCACTAAAAATCACCTAAACAATTTGAGTTCGTTTTTATTGTTAGAAATCTATCCTTTTTTTAAAAAAATTAATATTTATGTAAGTCTGAAAGAAATGAATGTGAAGAATCTCAGAAATTTTCTAGTGAAAATTAAAATGGTGAGATACTCTCAGTAATGATTTTCTGTCCTCCCTGTGCTTTGGGAGAAACAATGCGTTTCTAAGGAAATATGAAAACACCACCTTATGTAGTGTTTGGTAGACTGTATCCTTCCTACAAGATAAGCAGTTTCGGGTGTGTGCTGGATTCACCTCTCTCCAGTCAACGCCTGAAATAAAAGGTGAAGGAGGTAGACACTCCATGTTTAGATGTGAAACGTCTTTGGAGAGCAAGGTGTTCCTCTTAGTCAAGAAACAAAGAGCTTCTCTAGGTCTTTACACATTCTTGTAAAATTTTCCCTGCTTCTACTGTAGTGAATATAAGGAACTGTAATTATGCATCCATTTGTGTATGTATATGTTAATCTTGACAATATTTTGAATACAGTTAATGCCTTGAAAGCCTTTATTGGGCAGAATGACAATCAAATGGAAAGGGCATGTGTCATTTTAAAAATAGAATTGGGTGATCGAATAAAGAATGTGTATCAATTTAGCATCTTCCATAAGGTAGCCATACAACTGATTTGACTAAGCTTCTATTTCCTGAACTTGCTGGTGCTGTTAAAATTAAAGAGAAAAAATGTCAGTTCTTCTAAAGGATAAATTGTAATTTTAGATGTTGCTTGTCTAAATGAACTCTTCCCTGACCTAAACAAACCTATACCATAGTCTAAATAAGGGTCCCTGCTCTAAACTCTTCACTTAGAGAATTGTTAATATATTAGAATGCTTATTTGATAAATGTCTGTCTCCACCAGTCTGTGATTTTGCTTATTTTCCTAACCCTAGAACCAGCACAGTGTCTTATATATAGTAGTGCTAGATAATACGTATAGATGGATTGAAGGACTACTCCATGGATTTTTATAAAAAGCATTCATGAGCTAGGCGCGGTGGTGCATGCCTGTAATCCCAGAGACATAGGGAGGCAGAGGCAAGGGGATTGCAAATTCATAGCCAGCCTCAGCAACTAAGCAAGGCCCTAAGCAACTTAGCAAGAACCTGTCTCAAAATAAAATATCAAAAGGGCTGGGGATGTGGCTCAGTGGTTAAACCCAGGGGCGTTCAATCCCCAGGCCAATTGACAACAGGTCCCATTTCCAAGGAAAGAGGGTTAGATTTTTCCCGAAATTATTATTAAGAGCAAACAAGCCAGCAAGGATGTGACTCAGCGGTAGAACACTTGATTAGCATGTGGAAGGCCCTGGGTTCAACTCCAGTATACAAAAATAAATTTAGAAAGAGCAAACAAGTTCACTATAAACTATTATGATTGTCAAATCATGAGTTGATTATAATTAAAACCAGTTTAATTAACCACATTCAAAAGGAAGCAAGTAACAACCATGCCTAATTACATAAGATGCATTTAAAACATTTGGTAATACCTTCCATTTCCTGAGTACTTGTTAAGTACAGTGCAATACTGAGCAACTTCGTGTTTTCACAGTTAATTCTCACAATCCTGTGAGGTATCACTGTTATTTCCAAGAGGCTAAGGTTGGACAATGGGAAAACTGGCCAAGTCCAGGGTTATGTGACTTCAGGTCCTGCCTTCTTCACCCCTCTACGGGGTCTGTGTAGTAATCACCTATGAAATCGCTGTCTCCATTAGTGAACTGTGAGAGGCACATGGGCAAGGACTGCATTGTACTCATCCTTGTACCTCAAGCTGGAGCAGAGTGCCAGAAACTAACAGTCGCTCGCTCAAAGTTGAATGGATGAGCTGGGCATGGTGGCGGTGGTACACACCTGTAATCCTAGCAGCTCCAGAGGCTGAGGCAGGAGGATCAAAGGATCTTTGCAAGTTCAAAGCCAGCCTCAGCAACTTAGCAAGACCTTGTCTCAAAATAAAAAAATAAAAAGGGCTAGGGATATGGCTCAGTCGTTAAGCTCCATTGGATTCAATCCCTCATACAAAAAAAAAAGAAAAGAAAAAGAAAAAGTTGAGTTGATGAAGCAGAAGCAGCATTTGCTTTCCTGATCATTGAAAAAACTGTATTGGGGGGCTAGAGCCGTGGCTCAGAGGTTACGCGCTTGCCTGGCATGTGTGAGGAAGCAGGTTCAAACCCCAGCACCACGTACACTATGAAGTGTCGGAGCAACAAAAGCCACATGAAAAACTAAATAAAATTGATTCTATCTCTCTCTCTCTCTCACTGTCCCTCTCTCTTAAAAAACAAAACTAAACAACAAAAAACAGTATTTGGGCTGGGATTGGTGGCAACTGGACAGGTTGAGACAAGATGATCCTAAGTTCAAGGCCAGCATTGTGACTTAGACAATGTTTCAAAATAAAATTTTAAAAGGACTTGGGCAGGGGGCCTGGAGTGGTGGCTCCGTGGTTATGGTGCTTGCCTGGCACGCGTGAGTGCGGAGGTTTGGACCCCAGCACCACATACATAAGGAAGTGTCTGAGCAATGAAAGCCACATGAAAAACTAAATAAAGTTGATTCTGCCTTTCTCTTTCTCACTGTCCCTCTCTCTTAAAAATAAAATAAAATAAAATAAAAAGGGCTTGGGGATGTGGCTCGGTTATAAAGAACCTGCCTCTCATGTACAAGGTTCTGGGTTTAATCCCCTATACCACAAAAGAAAAAAAGAGGAAGAGAGAGAAAAAGAGAGGCAGAGAAAAATGTAAAGTCCCATGTACATATATTTTTGTTGTAACCTGAAATCTTTTTTACTTGACGGTAAGTACAAATGAAATAGCACTTGGGGTTTTAATTCAGGATTCATTAGTGTGTATAACTTGGTACATTAATCACTGTGGTTGCCAATAAGGATCAAAAGTGAAAAGAGTTTTCTAGGAAGATATTCTTTTTTTTTTTTTTAAGAGAGAATGACAGTGAGAGAGACACCCGCAGAGAGAGAATCAATTTTTATTGAGTTTTTCATATGGCTTTCGTTGTTCCGACACTTAGTTGTGAACGTGGGTGCTGGGGTTCGAACCTGTGTATTTGCGCATGCTGGGCAAGCTTCCTAACCGCCACGCTACCACTCTAGCCCTGAAGATAGCTATTCTTGATATCTGTGGGAGACAGATGCTAGGACCCCTTGAATATGTAAATCTGGGCATGTGCAAGTCCCTTGTGTAAAATGGTATCTGCAGGCGTTCAGCAGCCCTCCTGCTACCAGTGCCCAAGAGGACAGCTTAGCTGAAGGGGAAGCGAAAAAGAACCTAAGAGATCAGCGAAGTTGTCAGCTACAAAAATGAAAATGAAGCCAAAAATGGCAGCAGGAAAAGATAAATCTTCAAACAAAAAAACGCAAGCAAAAGGGAAAAGGGTAGCAAAGGCAAACAGGACGAAATGGCAAACAAGAAGCTGCAGAAAATGAGGGCAGCCCAGCTGCTGCTGAGCAAGAGAAGCTAAGTCTGATTAAAACCGTATACCTCTGGGGGCTGGAGCTGGAGCTCAGCTGTGGCTCAGCAGTTGGAGCGCTTACCTGGCATGCACAGGGACCTGGGTTCAAACCCCAGCACCACATACACAACTAACTAAGTGTCAGAGAAACAAAAACCAAATGAATGAAGTTGATTCTCTTTAAAAAAAAAAAAATATATATATATATATATGTATATCCATCCATCCCATAGTCCTCATCCATGTCCATGGTTCCTGGTTCCCTTCCAGTACAGTCCAGAGGAATATTTGTAAAGACAAAGCAAGTAGCTTTTTTTTTTTTAATTGAACCCAGAGATGTACTGAGCCCCATCCCCAGACATTTTTATTTTACTTATTATTTATTTTTGAGACAGGGTCTTGCTAAGTCCAGTAATGTTTTTAAGATGGAAGATTGCCACCTCATTTCATTCTTTAAGTATAAATTCTTCTCTTTTGAAGATAAAATCAGTTCTTGGTTGTAGTTTTTGTTGTTTTGTTTGTAATCAGAAAATAGTGTGGCATTGAATTCTGAAAGCTGTGACTGTCTTGGGGGTCTTCTTACCATTCCATGTGCATGGGGGGCAGTTTTTATATCCTATAAGACAGAGCTGTAATGAATTCTTAAGTTTTATGTTGTTGGGGCATAAATTTTTAACATAAATTGCACTTTGTCACACCAAAAGCAGTAGTTTAGTCACCTTTGACATCATTTTCAGTTCTCGACCTCCTCCCAGTTCCTAAATTGGTCAGTTCACATATATGCCTTATACAGCCACCCCCTGGACACCCGCTCCCTATGGGATAGGTAGTTCCAAGCTTCTTCTTTGTTTCTTTCTTTTTAAAGAGAGAGAGTGAGAGAATCAATTTTTTTTCATGTGGCTTTCGTTGCTCCGACACTTCATTGTGTACATTTTGCTGGGGTTCAAACTCAAAGCCTTGTGCATGCCAGGCAAGCACCATAACTGCTGAGCCACTGCTCCAACCCCAGTTCCAAGCTTCTTCTTCGTTTTTTTTTTTTTAAAGAGAGAATCAATTTTATTTAGTTTTTCATGTGACTTTCATTGCTCAGACACTTTGTTGTGTACATGATGCTGGGGTTTGAACCCGCGTCCCCGTGCATGCAAGGCAAGTGCTGAAACCACTGAGCCACCACTCCAGCCCAGTTCCAAGCTTCCTAATTCACCTCACTAGCCCCCAGGTATTCCACTGTAAGCACATATGAGTCACAGCATGCCTCCCTAGAGGTCATGCCTGCTTGCTCTGAACCCACCAATTAGAAGTCCCTGTGGGGTATTACAGAGGAGACATGAGATGGGGGAATGATGAAGGGGAGGAGATCCTGGACTAGGATTGGGTTTACCTTACTTTGTCAATATCTATGTATGCATGAATATGTAACAACTATTCCCTCCACACATATGTAAGACTATGTCAAACAAATAGAAAAAAAAAAAAAAAGAAAGAAAGAAAGAACTCCCCATGGGAGCCAAGTGTGGTGGAGCACACCTGTAATCCAGTGACTGGGAGGCTGAGGTAGGAGAATTGCAAGTTTGAGACCAGCCTTAGCAACTTAGCAAGACCCTGTCTCAACAGATGAAAGGACTGGAAATGTAGCTCAGTGGTAAAGCAAACCTGGGTTCAATCCATAGTACCAAAAAAAAAAAAAAAAAAACCACAGAAAACCTAAAAACAAAAAAACTGAAAATCTGCTTGACTAAATCCTGGGGCCCGACAATCTTTGTGTCTCTCAAGCTTGCTCTCTTGCTCCCCACCCGCTGGTTGAGCATGGGTGTTCCAGAAGGCCCTCCCTATCTGCTCTATGCATCTTATTTCCCTCCTCTCTTCTCTCTGGAACTGTAATTAATACAAAGCTTCTTTTACTTCACATGCCTTATTGTGCTGCCTCCTTTGTCACCTGATTGACACACCTGAATCCTACTCTACTGGGTCAGGGCTCTCCTAGAGAGGGGCTATCTTTTTTTTTTTTTTTTTTTTTAAGAGAGAATCAATTTTATTTTAGTTTTTCATGTGGCTTTTGTTGCTCCAACACTTTGTTGTGTACGTGGTGTTGGGGTTTGAACCAGAGTCCTTGCTCAGGCCAGGCAAGTGCCTTAGCTGCTGAGCCACTGCTCCAGTCCAGAGAAGGGCTATCTTTATAGGAATAAACTGGACAAAAGACAGACAATAGCCACAAAGATGTCTGCCTGCCCAGATGGACCCTACCTTATGTGGCTGTTTAACAATTTCGACTTTAAGATGGTGGGTGATATACATTTAATAGAAACCGTACTTCGTATTTTGAATTTTGATCTTTTCCTGGGCTGGCAATATGCAGCAATACACACTCTTGAGATGCCTGGCAGGGCACCGAGCCAGTGCTCTCAATCAGCCCAGAGATCACGAGGAGAAACAATCAATACTCGGCAGTGCACTGTGTTGCTAGGCTACGATGCTCAGCAGGCTAGGTGTAATTCAATCTGTTTTCAACAGGAGATATTTTCAGCTGACAATGGGTTTATCTGGATGTAACCCCCTCATAATTTAAGCAACATCTTTACAAAGAAGCTTCCTCAGTGAAGGGCACCTGGTCACAGGTTGGACACTTAGGCATTAGGTCAAGCTAAGGGAGCATCCTATCAGGCACACCCATGACCACCTCCTTGGCTCCCTGCAGGGTGGGGGGAGGCAGAGCTAGGTCTTGCTCTCTCTCTATCTCTCTCCCTCTCTTTCTCTCTCCCCCCACCAAATCAGAGGGAGATAAAATGGTGCAGCTAGCAGGGGGTGTGGTTATGACCTGACCACCTTGAGGGGCCCGTGACCTCCTGTGTGGCTCTCCCAGGAGGCCCCAACTGTGCTGGGAAGCAGCTCTACACACTCAAGTTCTGTTGCACATGTGCCTGCCCTGCACCTCTGCCCTAGTTGCCTGCTGGGTCCCCCCAAAGTGTCACTGTTTCCAGGGTCAGCATTAAGTCCTCCCAAAGAGAGCAAAGCAACCCTCACCTCTGATCTAACAAGGAGAAGGGACCATACAGCCATGATCGACAAGACAGGACTTTTAAAACAGTATCCTCTTCCGCCTTTCGCCAGAAGGAGGACCCTCGAGCCTGGATCAGATTGCGAGGTTATTACCTCCTCCCAAAGTGAGGCTGAAGGCCGCAAGTGTGCAGGAAATTAATTCCCATATCAAGGGAACCGTGGAGCAGGGATTCGTAGCCGGAGTATGTGTCCTAACCTAGATAAGAATGGCACCAGCAAAGGGGAGATAAGGCTGAAGCCTGCAGTCTCCATTTGGGTCCTTGCTTTGCTTCTGTCATTCTTTGTCCCCCTAATCCTAATGAGTAGAGAGGCAGGCAGCTGACTACAAAGGGGGCCAAAACTGGAGGTTTCTGCTTACAACAGGGGCTGCTTGATATCACCCTGAGTATGACAGCAGTCATGCAATGAGAGAGGGAAACTATATTTTAGCCACCTAGAAATACAAGCCATTCTTACGGATAAACTTAAAAGGAAAAACAGGGTAGGGGAACTAAATACACTGCAGTGGGGACTGTCCCAGGGAGAAGTCATTGCCTAGGTATACCAGGTGCATTCCTGCTCCCCACTCCCCCCATTTCCTCCTGATCAGAAAGAATTTAAGAAACACGGCCTTAAGTGGCTATAAGCCTAAAACAAGACAGGAGAAAAAAAACCAAATACCTCTCCAAAAAAAAGAAAAAAGGAAAAGAATGTTGGTCAGACGACCTCAAAAGCAAATTTGAAGAAATTTATATTTATAAAACAAAAGCATACAAAATGGCAGTTCAGATACACAATCCTGTAATTAATGTATCTTGAACATTTTAAATTACTTGCATCCTCATATGTTTTTAGTAGAATTGTTTCCTAAAGAAAACCTCTGCTTGCTCAGCTCTCCTGTCACGATTGTGTGTGTACTGTTACATCTTTGGTCATGCGAGTTCCATTTTCCTAATACACATTAATCAGTGAATAACTGAAAATCTGAATGTGTGTGACATTAAGTTGTGAGTTGATGACTGATTGACATTTGAAGATATTGATAATAGACATCATCTTAAGGAAAATTTGCCTCTAATTTTTAGGCTAGAAAGTAATGGGGATAACTGTTCAGAAAAGAATCCTGACTACATGATTGTTGAATATTCAGCGTAGCATGTTCAGAATCGTGGACACAACGAAATCTGCATATACTGATCCTCAGCACCACTGATAAAATTCCCACTGTACAAGGAAACAGGAGCGAGTTGATGCCCAGGAGCTCTTCAGGTGGGAATGTAAAACGGGCAGCCACTGTGGTAAACAATGTCCAGGTCCCTCAATACAAAGACCAGCAGAGGGCAGGACAAATACCTTCTGATCCTACTCCTGAAGAATGGAAAGCAGTCAGAACCACAGAAAAGAGGAGGGGGCAGGAGGATCAGCTTGACTAGTTTTAAAGTATCAGATTTGCAAAATGAAAAAGTTCTGAGGATTGATTGCACAACGTTGTGAAGATGCTTAATACTACTAGACTACACCCTCACAAGTGGTTAATGTGGAGGCTGGGCATGGCAAAGCACTCCTTTAATCCCAGAAACTAGGCAGGAGGATCCCAAGTGCGAGGCCAGCCTCACCCTGTCTCCAAATAAAAAATAAAAATAAAAATGACTAGGAACATAATTAATTCAGTGGTAAAACAATTGTGGGTTCAATCCCTAGTACTGAAAAAAAAAAGTCAATATGGTAATCATAAAGTGGCTTTTTTTTTTTTTAATAAATACTGGGGATTGAACCCAAGGTCTCTCAGATGCTCAGCTAACTGCTCTATAACTGAGCCACAACCTCAGCCTTAAGAAGTTATTTGCTACAATTTTTCAAATCCTTAAAAAAAAAAAAAATTAGGGCCGGAGAGCACACCTAAATTTGCACTGCTTGCTTGTTCCCCCCATGCCGTGCATTTCGTGGAAAACCACAGTGTATTCTCCCACCCGCGGTTCCATTCTCTGCCAGCTCATCTCACTGCAGCGCTTCCCTGTGTGGTGCTGCATCTCCAGTGTCTTGGGGACCTTGAGTATAATGAAACACTTCTTACTTCCTGGCAATCGTATTTGAGTCGTGACCTACCGAACTAGGTCAAATCAAGTCCAGGCAACATGGTCAGAACAACTCTGAGCAGCCAGCAGGGTAGTCGAAGCCTGACAGAGATGATGGTCCCCCAGTGGTGCTGGGCTTATTAATGCCCCACGGATAGTGGCCACTGCCTGAGAGGGCAGCCCTGGCTTAGTGCACTTGATGCTTGTGGCGTATTTTGTCAGGTATTGTCAACTGGGGAGCTGAAGAGCTGAGCCCTCCCTGAGCTGCACAGTGGCATGCTTGACATGGGACATGGCACAGTCCCATCTGCACAGAGAGCTACATATAGGACCATGCACAGGTCCCAGATGTGCAGAGTGGAGCTTCCTGCAGTGTGGCACTCCACCACATGCTGCAAAAGCATTTTAACACCAGAGTAATGGGGGTGCACAATACCCCCCAGTGTTCCAAAATGAGAAGACAGGGCATAGGGTAGGAGGAGATAGAGACATAAGACTCTCCAAAGAGTTCCAAGACAAGATTGGTGAGTAAAAGCCAGGTATCAATCCTAAAGGGTAACTGATAATGAAATGTCAGAATTGCAGCAAGAACAAAGAAATGGGACAGCAGACCAACCAGAAGCTGCTAATTGTTCAGAAGGGGTGGGTGGCAGGTGGGTGTGGAAAGCACGTCAAGTCAGTGTTGAAAGTTTTTCCTACCATGTAAACCTAAAAAAGGTAATATCAGTTTCCATCTGAGTTCCATTCCTCCTAGATGTTCTACAGTGAGCTTGCCACAACTGATGTTCAGCTATTTACATATCACAACTACTTAAAACTCAAGTTTATGAGTTATTATCTCAGTAAGAGCTGAGAAAAATTACTGAACATTTTTTTGTACTGCCACCTCCACCCCAGCAATATATATATATATATATTTTTTTTTTTTTGGTCTTTTAATGTTTTAGAATTCATCAGAACTGTAGTCAGTCCTGTATGATTAGTTCTGAACACTTTTGGCAAGACCAAGAATACAAACTTGCAGACAGAGCATTTTGGAAACTATCAGGAGTCCTTTCCTTTTTGCTAGTTGGTAGTGAGTCAGAATGCTGTTTTGTAAATAAATCATCTGCAGGAATCCTCATCAGGTCAGCTGCATTTGTGTCAGTTTGGGAAAACAAGCAGGAAAAGCACTTACCAGTTAATGTGAAGAGAGAAGCTTTGGTGATGCCTGGGTGTAACCTCCGGGCTCCAGAATGAAATGGAGGGTGGTTTTCTGAACTGCTAAGTTGTACACTCTTTTTCCAGCCTCATACCGCTTTTATCTGGCTTTTGAAATGACACTGTAGAAAAGAATGATGTTGGGTTTTCAATGTGGTTCTTCCCTTCCTCCACCGCCCTTCGTAAAAAAAAAATTCATCATGTAGTCCAGGAAAAAAGTAAGCAATGGACATACTGTACAAATTAGTTATTTTGTTCAGCGTGTTTGTGTAACAGGTTCGTTTCATGATTGGAAATCATTGCTATTAGCTGTCCTGCTGCAGGCTGAGAAAGCAGGGATTTGAAGCCTCCCCCTCCCCCTCCCTCCTTTGTCTGGGTAGGCTTTTGCTTATGAAAAGTCAAATTATAAGAGCAGCAATGGAATGAAAAGAAGCCTTAAAATGTCAAAGGGGAGTTCGTTGCGCTGGGTTTTAGCGTGTGTGTTCCAATAGTGAAGAAATGGAATCACATATTAGTTAAGTGGACATTTTAATTTTTCAATTTCTTTACATAGGTAGGCTGAGAAAAACTTTGCTTGCTCTGAGGAAATTAAAGAGTTGATTTTTATCCCTTATCACCCACGGTCTGTGGCCCTGACAGATGTGGCATAGCCAACATCTGAGGCAGGATCCATTCAGAAAGGGACGAGAGGATTGGGTCCTTAGCGAGTCCTGCATGTGGTTAGCTTCCCTCTGCAGAATTTCCCTGATTTTTTGGTAAGGTCTAATATCTGCTTCGCCATGTGATATTTGAAACAGAACACTGTTAGGCCATAAAAATGTCAGCTGCCAGAGAAGCACATGATTTTGTTTTTGCCTGAAAAATCTAGAGCTGTAATTCTCCTGGCAGGGGTTGGGAGGTGGACTTTAATGCACTTTTTAAAACTGTTTGCATCCCACTGCCCTGTAAGATGCATGCTGTCCCACTCTTGCCCCTGGAGTGTTCTTTGATTCATCAGAGATAAACACTATTAACAGTCTTCTGAGGATCGATGTGGTCAGTGAAGCGGGTAGTTAGTGCTGTCTACTCATTCCTATTCTTTTGCATCAGCCCGGTTAATATTTATTAACAGTTCCATGCCTTGTTCTGTAACCACACAAAAGCTCGATCTCATCAATAAAAGGCAATATTGAGGAGAATTTCAGGAAGTTTGGTTATTTAACATGGTTTGAGGGCTTTTTTATTGTTTGGTTTTGTTTTTCTGGTAGAGCAGAAAGCACAGTGTAACATAGAGAAAGCAAAAAGAAAAATGAAGCATAGTACGAACTGAAACCCAAGGATGTGTATGCATTTTTATTTTTAAATGTTAGCCAACACCCAAGGTTGAAATGTGCTTTTAAAAAAAATTTTTTTTTTTTTAAAGAGAGAAGGACAATGAGAGAGAGAGAAACAGAGAGAACCAATTTTTATTGAGTTTTTCACATGGCTTTTGTTGCTCTGACGTTTAGTTGTATCCGTGGGTGTTGGGGTTTGAACTTGTGTACTTGCGCATTCTGGGCAAGTGCTGTAACCACTGAGCCACCGCTCCAGCCCCTTAAAATTTTTTTTTAACTTTGAAATTAGTCCACAAATTTGGCACTGTGGTTCACACACCTGTAATCCCAACAGCTCAGGAGGCTGAGTCAAGAAGATTGCAAGCTCCAGGCCAGCCTCAATAATTTAGCAAGAAACCTCGTCTCAAAAAAGAAAAAGGATTAGGGGAGCCAGAGCAATGGCTCAGCAGTTACGGTGCTTACCTCGCATGTGCAAGGACACGGGCTCAGACCCCAGCACCACGTACATAATGAAGTTGGGAGCAACTAAAATCACATGAAAAACTAAATAAAATCAATTCTCTCACTGTCTTTCTCTCTCTTAAAAAAAAAAAAAAAAAAGGACTAGGGATGTAATTCAGTGATAAAGCACCCCTGGGTTCAATCCCTACTACCACTACCAGAAAAAAAAGAAAAAATCCACCCAGCTACTCTGAAGGGTAAGGCAGGAAGATCACAAGTTCAAGGCCAGTCTAGGAAGCTTAGGAGCCCCATCTCAAAATAAAAAATGAAAAGGGCTGGGGATGTAGCTCTGTGGTAGGTCATCCCTGGGTTCAAATCCAGGGTACTGAGAAAAAAAAAAAAAGAAAGAAAGAAAAGAAATTAGCCCACAAAGAATAAATAAAAGGAACAATAAATAAAATCTGTCTGCTAATGCTCACTCTAGTTTGCTGAATGTTTGAAGAACTCTCCTTAACGATCTAACTGAGCATGACCTGCAGTTGATCAGTTGTGCATAAGTAGCTGAGGCCTAGAGGTACTAGAGACAACCTACCTGCCACCCCCAAATATTAAGGGTGCAAATAGTCATGAACTGGGGTGCTTGGGACATTGGTCAAGCTGGTAACTCAGTTAATTGGAGCTCTGTTAAGAGAGCCTCTGCTGTAAGTGGTAAAGGCTTACCCATTGGGTTATCCTTCTCCTTATTGAGGAGATGTTTACAAAACTGAGTGAATAGAAGGAAGGGGTAGCAATTAGTTCTAAGGATAAAAGTCAGGACAGCATCACCTCTTTCTAAATCACTTAAGCTCCCTGAAACCTGTTGCAATTAGAATTGCCAGGAGTTTCTTGAAAGCGTGTGTGTGTGTGTGTGTGTGTGTGTGTGTGTGTGTGTGTGTGTGTGTGTGTGTTTCGGACCAACTGGACCCAGGGGAGCTGTACCATGTTTTGGGGAGCAAGACCTCCCAGTCCACAAAGATAGCTTTTCTCCATTGTGCTTGAAATCTCACGGTTAAAGGGCTGTTCTTTAGAAGAGAAAGCATCGTAAAATTTGTTTTATACATTTGTGAGATTTTTAAGTTAGATCAAGACGGGCTATTTTTAACTGGTTTATCACCTCCCGGCATCTCAACCCCACCAGAAAAAAAATAGGGTCTGCAGCTTGGCTTCCTATCTTTTGATATGATGAAGGAGATCTTTATTCTTTCCCATGTTTGTTAAAATAGTACACTTGCAACCCAACGCTCTAATGATGGGAATTGCAGAAAGAGACATTTGGGAGAATACAATTGGTCGTGTTAGTTTTTGTTAATGGTCATGTCTAATCTGGCTATTGTCGTTTGAAAAAAAAAATCAGTCCAAAACACAAGCACTGGAAAAGAGATTTACAAAGGGACATTTTCTCACAAAGAAATTGATTCGTGAAAAATGGAAAGTCACATTTAAATTCTTTCCTCTTGTCCTACAGGGGAGATAACTATCTTATTGTGTAAGAGTCCTTCTTGGCCCAGATTCTTCAAGGTGGGCAGGGCTGAAGATTAGATTTGGGGGCCTTTATTTGGTTGCACAGTGAGGCTGGAACCTTGTAAAGCTTTTCCCAGGGATGGAAATGGATTCACAGTTGCAGACTCAGTGGCCCTGGGGGTTCACAGCGAGAAGCCATGGCAACCTTGCCGTAAAGGGGCGTTTCACTTAAAGCAGAAAATTCTTCAAGGCCGCTGAGGACAAAGCCTTATCCGAATTCCTGCTTTTAATTCTGTATTACCCCCTGCAGCAACTGAGCCTTGAGGATATTGGGGCGGGGTGGGGGGTTCTGTTAGAAGCCAGCCTCTACATCTTTTTCACTGAGATACACGAAGCTCTAATTCCCTGCGGAAATGTGGGGAACAGCTTCTATTTTTCTCTCTAATTTGAATAAACCTTCACTTTTAATATGCCAAATGCCAATTCAAATGAGATTCAGATAAAGGGATTTAGTTGGGCTTTCTTACCTACCTTCTACTGACTCACACGCACGGGGGCGGTGGAGTGGGAGGGTGAAGCTTTGGGGGGTAAACAAACACTCACCTCTGAACGTTCCTGTGCCTGCTTTGGGGCAGAGCAGAGTGCCGCCAAAGTCCTCGGGGCTCTGGGCTCCAAATCCTCGAGGTTTAATGATTTCTGTGGGAGAGCAGGTCACAGGTGCCCCGAGTGGAGGAAGAGGTGTTTCCTCCCTTTGTAGCCAAGGGAGGTAAATGATCTTTTAACTTATTGCTGTGGAAAAGGAAATGTGGTTTGCTAGTGGTTAAATAAATCTGTTGCACATCGGTTAGTCAACAGGCATCTTGGTGACACCATCCTTGGCCCTGACTCAAGAGCAAGGACTGCTCTGCAGTCCAGGCCATTCCCAGCTACCTACTCTAATTATGCTACTTTTCTTGCTAAACTGCACATAATTTTGTATAGATATAAATGTATCTGGATTTTTCCAAGACATCACATTTTAGGAAAGGAAAAGGATGGGTTCGGAGAATAAAGCATATTTTTCCCAACCTCTTTAAACTGGTTCAGCTGCTCGTTTCTCATTTTTCATTAGGAAATTGGTAGCCTGGGGACGCACTGCAGCTGTAGATGTATTTTGTTTGTTCTGCAGTGTTTTCTAGAATTTGAATTAACTTCCAATATTTAAAAATCAAGGACATTTTTTTTTCCTATCTGTGGTGCTGGGGTTGAACCCAAGGCTTTCCATATGCTAGGCAAGTGCTCTACAACTGAGAGCCCATCCATCCCCCAGATCTTATATTGCCATCTAGATTATGAGCCCCACGGAAAAAAAAAAATGCAGATCTGGTCTAGGTGCACAAGGCCCACGTCCTGGCAAGTTGTGGAGTAGTGGCTGTTCCAGGACCATCTGCCCACTTTGGGCAGGGCATTGCTTCCCAGCACCATGCCTTTCTCCCCTGCCCTGCTCGCTCCTGTACCATCATCTGGATCCTCTAACAGTTTGCATTTTCCACACTGAGTCCCTTTATAATTTTTTTCCAGTTAAATTTATTCCATTTGCGAAAGCTGAGTACACAGAAAGATAAGTCATTGTGTGTTCATTTTTATTACATAAGAAATTTCAGGTTTGTTCTTTTAAGAAAATGGTACATTAATGTTTCCCTAACAGAATCTGAATGCATTATAAAATATGACAAAATTAACAAAACCAACTTTAAGTAGATTAACTACTTAAAGAAAAGCGATGCATCCAAGTGTAGGTCATAGGGGGTCCACGCTCCGGAGGGAATTTGTTTTTAAATATTTTTTCTTCGTTTTGGAGATGGGTCTCACTAAGCTGCACAGACCAGCCCTGAATCCGCCAGCCTCTCAAGGGCTGGGATTAGAGGCGTGTGCCACCACACCCAGTTTATTTTGTGGGGGATTTAAAAGTAATAATAAAAACAGCTAAAGTTCTGCTTCTGATTATCACCATGTGCCAACATTTCTGAACAAGATGTGATGAAATACTCCTCCCCTCAAAATTATCTTGTTGATTTAAGTTCTGAACAAGTGCTGTGATTGCTGTTTTAATTTTACATGTAATTTGTTTTTAATGATGCATTTTATGTAAATGTTAATTTTTCTTATTTTTGAGGAGACAGTACCTTTTATATTGAAGATAATTGACAATACTCCCAATCACAGAGTTGCTCCAGTGGCTTGCATTGACTCAGTTAGAATTCTTTCTTTTCTTTTCTTTTTTTTTTTTTTTTTTTTTTTTGGTGGTGGTGGGAGGTGGATCAGAGATTGAACCCAGGGGCGTTTAACTACTGAGCCACATTGAGACTGGGGACTGAAGCGGCTTGCCTGGCATTCTCGAATATGCAAATTTGAACCCCAGCACTACATACACAACAAAAGGAAGTGTCCCAGGAATGAAGTTCCCATGGAAAATGAAATAAAAATTGCTTCTCTCTTTCTCTTACTGTCTACTCTTTAAAAAAAATTTTTTTTTTTTTTTTGAGACAGCGTTTTGCTAAGTTGCTGAGGGACTCTCTAAGTTGCTGAGGCTGGCTTGAACTTGTGATCCTCCTGCCTCAGCCTCCTGAGCCACTGGGATTATAGATGTGAGCCTGCATGGCTTAGCTAGGTAGGTTTTCTTTGGAGTTCAAGTGGATGAATGTTCCAGATCATTGATACATTTGTGTCTTCCCACTATGATGTAACATATGCCTGTAGTTAAACAAAAAATTTAAAATACGTAGTGACTGCATAATCACCAAAAAGAGGAAGAAACAGAGCTAGGAGTGGTAGCACACACCTCTCATCTCAGCCAATCAGGAGGCAGAGTCAGGAGGATCTCAAGTTTGAGGCCAACCTGAGCAATTTAGGGAGAACTTGTCTCAAAATAAAAAGGACTGGGATGTAGGTCAGTGGTGAAGTGCTCTTGGTACCTAAATCCTACGTACCTGCTCTGAAAAAAAAAGATGAAGACACAGAATTTCAGGGATTTCTTCCTCTTTGTTCATATTATCACTTGGGATTTTCAGTTGTTTTTAAAATTTAAAGTACTGAAACAAAGGGTCAAGGAGGGCTGCAAGTTATAGTAATTGTTTTTTAAAGCCAGAGAAAGAGAGAGAAAGAGTTAATTGTTATTTTTTCCTATGTTGTTTGTTTTTCTTCCACTTAGTTGTATGGAATTGAACCTGGGGCCTTGCACATACCAGGTGGGTGCTCTACCACTGAACTACCTCTCCAGCTCCACGTTGTATTATTTTTTATTTCACAAATATAAATTTTAGTCCATAGATGGATTATTTATTTATTTTTACTGAATTTGGATATTTTTAAGATTGAAAATCATTTTTTAAATGATCTTCAAAACTGAAGATTGAATCAAGGAGTAAAAGCATAGCAGTGATGGAATTAGTACTTGCCTAAAATGTGACTTTTTCAGCAGTTCATTTTATTATAATTCAGTTATTAATTGCTAAGCAATTATTTGCGTAAAGTATTGTACTACCTTTCTGTAAAAAATCATTAGGTATAAAAATTGTTGAAGAAATAAACAGTTGTTGTTTATTCCCCACCACCACCGTTTTTTCTTTTTCCAGTGTTGGGCGTACAACTCAAGGGTTCTTTTTACCATTTAGCTACATCCTCAGCCCTTTTTATTTTGAGACAGGGCCTCAAATTGACCAGCCTGGCCTCAAACTTGTAATCTTCCTGCCTCAACCTCCTGAGTAGCTGGGATTACTGGCATGTGACACTGTATGTGGGTTTTTGGTTTTTTTTTTGCATGTGCCATAAGTATATATTACTTATTTATTTTTTATTTTGTTTTCTGGAATCATTTTATGTATTTAAAGTTCAGGGAAATAAAGTGACTTTTTGTGTGTGCTGCTGGGACTTGAACCCAGTACCTCACACTTATTAGGCAGGTGCCCTATCACTGAGCTATACCCCCTGCCCTTCTGTTTCTTAATTTCCTTTAACCCCAAATAATTGTTATGCTAAAGTTTCTTGTTTTGAAATGGTTTATTCTGATCCCCTTCATGAACTCAGCATGATATGTCCAGGTCCTGGATTTATTCTACTATGTAGGAGCTCTCTGTAGTGAAAAATTTTTTTAAGTTTTCTTTTTCAGGGATTAGGGATTTAGCTCAGTGGCAGAGCGTTTGCCTAGCACATGCAAGGCCCCAAGTTCAGTCCTTAGCCCTGAAAGAAAAAAAAATGTTTTCTTTTTTAAAATATTGCAATTAAAAAACACCTAAGATTTATCATCTCAACCATTTTTAAATGTATAGTTCAATAATTTAGCATGCAGAGTATCATGAAACAGATCTCTGAACTTTTCCACCTTGCCAATCTGACTCCCTGTGCACATTAAACAACTCCCCTGAATTCTTGAAAGGTTTCAACTGATGGATTAGGCCATGCAAGGGCCCAAGGCTGGCAAGCCAGCTAAGGGAGAGCAGGGCATTGAGGGGGTTGAAGGAGACAACCTCACTGTGGCGAATAGAGAGTACAAGCAGGTCCTGATGAGGAATGGTAGAAGTTCAGGTGGAGTTCCTATGGCTGGCCCAGGTCGGTATTTTACTACAGGCTTTGAAGATGCGGGGTATCTTTAAGGTGAAAGTGCAAGAAAGACACGTAAGCTACATTTTAAATTTCACTGTTCTGCACTCAGTGCCATCATAGCACCTTCCAACTGCCCACACCCTAAAAATAGTGCATAAAATAACATTTTTTAGAGCTGGGAATGTAACTCAGGGGTAGATTACTTGCCTAACATGCACAAGGCCCTGGGTTCAGTCCCCAGCACTGCAAAAATGGAAAACAGTAACTTTTTAAAATTATAACAGTTACGTGCTTATCATAAAATATTTAGAAAATACAAAAGGATGGATACCAGTCCTGGTGACATGCCTGTAATCCAAGCTGCTTGGGAAGCTGAGGTGGGAGAATAACTTGAGCACATGAATCTGAGATCAGTCTGGGAAACACAAGGAGACCCTGTCTCAAAACAAAACAAAAAGAGCATGAAGGGACGATAAAAATCATCCTTAACTCCACCGTTTAGACTTGACATTTTGGTATATTTTGATACTTTAAAAATATCTAGGTGAGGGGCTGGAGAAGTGGCTCAGTGGTAGAGTGCTTGCCTGGCATGCATGAGGACCCAGGTTCAAACTCCAGCACACAACTAAGTGACGGAAAAACAAAATTCAGATGGAAAAAAATTTACGTTTATACATATATAAGAGATTAAGCTGTACACAGAATTTCATGACCTACTGATTTTACTTGAGCATTTTCCCATGTTAATGTATTAAAAAATGTTCTTTGAATGACTGCATAATATCATACTCTACAGGCATTCTTCAAGGCATTTTAAAAAGAGGCAAATTTATTGCTCCCCTAGAACACAAAAGTTTTGGTACCATCAAACCAGCCTTCTAAGCAATTACTGGTCCATCTTACACCAAAATAAAGTACTATCAAGTTGGATCCTTAAAAACAAGCACATTTTAAGAAATATTAAAGTGAAATACAAAATTCTAGCACAGGCTGCAATTTAGGCAAAATAGAAACAGAATCTGGTATTATCTGTCAACAAACAATTTAGAAAGCTTTTCCATGAAATTAAATAATGATGTGATGTGTGTTATCCACTGTACTTCTAGCAGTGTAATTACAATAATGAGACATATTTAATATAATAAGACTATTTTTTAAAAATGTTGTCATGCCAAGCATGCTTCTTGGTGTTGCCCTGCTACTAAGCTGTTTAATACTTTCCATTTAAGTTTTACAAGATGCAGGAAGGAAAGTGAGAAGAAATTTTTGTTGAATTATAAAACATATTGAAATGGAAAAATGAAAGCTTCTCTCGCATCCTCTAGAGAAGGTTAGCAGCAGAATTGCAAGTTTATAGCTTCGTCTGGAGTCTACAAGCCCTCAGTGATGAACACAAATATATGATACCTCACAGCATAATAAAAAGAGCATACTTGATATTTTATTTCCTTTCCTGTCATTCTAGCTATCAAAAAGTGGCAATAATAATCATCAGGGAAATGCAAATCAAAACCACCACGGGATATCATCTTGCCCGGTAAGAATGATTATTATCAAAGAGACAAAGGGGGAAAAAACAACAACAACAAAAAAAACAAACAAAAAACCAAGAGCTATGAGGATGTGGAGAAAAGGATATCCTTGCATGCTGTTGGGAATGTAAATTAGTACAGCCATTATGGAAAATAGTGTGGAGATTCCTCAAAAGACTTAAAATAAAACTACCATATGATCCAGCAATCCTACTATTGGGCGTATATCCAAAGGAAATGAAATCAGTATGTCAGAGACATCTTCACTCCCCTGTTTACTGCAGCCCTGTTCACTAGAGCCAAGAAATGGAAACAATCTAAGTGTCCATCAACTGATGAATGGACAGAGAAAGCGAGGTTCATTACACAGTGGAATACCATTGAACCATTAAAAAAAAGGATGGAATCCTTTCATTGGTGACAACACAGATAAAACTGGAGATCATCATGTAAAGTGAAATAAGCCAGGTACAGAAAGATGAGTATTGCATGATCTCGCTTCTATGAAGAATCTAAAAATCTTGGTCTCCCTGCAGTAGAGCACAGAATGGGTGGTTAACAGAAGCTGGGGAGAGTTGGGATGGGGGAAGACTATCAGCTGGCACTAAGATGCAGTTAAACAGACTAGAACTGCTGAGCTATTGCCAAGTAAGGGGATTATAGAAAACGATGAAAATACGCTGTCTATTTCAAAAAGCTAGAAGAGCCAGCCATGGTGGCGCATGCCTATAATCCCAGTGGCTGGAGAGGCTGTGGCAGGAGGATCGAAAGTTCAAAGCCAGCTTCAGCAACTTAGAGAGACCCTGTCTCAAAACAAAAAAAAAAAAAACAAAAAAAAAAAAAAAAAAAAAAAAAAAAAAAAAAAAAAAAAAAAAAAAAAAAAAAAGAAAAAAAAAGGGCTGGAGCAATGGCTCAGCAGTAGAGCAATTGCCTGGCATGCGTGAGGACCTTGGTTCAAATACACAACTCAGTGTCAGAGAAACTAAAACCAGGTGAAAACATAAGCAAAATTGATTCTTTCTCTCTCTCCCTCTTTAAAAATAAATAAATTAATTAATTAATAAAAGAATGGATGGGGATGTGGCTCAGTGGGGTTAAATGCCCCTGGATTCAATCCCAGGTACTAAAACAAACAAAAAGGCTAGAAGAAAGGATTTTGAAAAATTTTTTTTTAACATAAAATGATAAATGTTTCAGAAGATATGTGTGTTTAACTGATTTAAACACTGTCTAATATATGTGTGTATTGAAATGTCACATAATACTCCATAAATATGCATAATTTTGTTTTTGTGTATCAGTTAAAAAGATTTTTAAAAAAGATTGCTAGTTATAATACAGTCTTTTTTTTTAAAAAATAGAATCGATTGTCTTTGAGCTTTTAGAGCTCCTCCCCAAATAATGTTTCAATACAAATTAAAATTTGAAATTTCAGGCAGGAGCGGCAGCTCAGTGGTTACAGTGCTTGCTTGGAATGCACAAGGATGTGGGTTCAAACCCCAGCACCACATACACGATAAAGTGCAAGAGCAATGAAAGCCACATGAAAAACTAAATAAAATTGATTCTGTCATTCTCTTTCACTGTCCCTCTCTCTCTTAAAAAAAAAAATTAAAATTTCAAGCAGGATATGGTGGTACATGCTTGTAACCCAGTTAGTTGGAAGTCTGGGGCAGGAGGATTGCAAGTTTGAGGCCAGACTCTGCACCTTAGCAAGACACTGTCTCAAAATAAAAAAAATTAAAAAGGCCTAAGGAGGTAGCATAATGGTGGAGCACACCTGGGTTCAATCCCCAGTACCAAAAACCAAAGACAAAAATCTTTCTATTTTCTCTCAAAAATTAAAAAGTTGCACTAAATGTCACCCTTGGAAATTTACCTGGGGGCCAGGGGCGCAGGGAACTCCAAAATTTTTATGACACTCATACCCTGAAAAGTGATAAATGCAAAGAGAAGAGCACTGTGGGCCAAAAACAAAATGAAAATAGCATTGAAGAAATTACTTATGGGGAGAGAAATCTGGGTCACACTGATTGTCACATTGCAGTTTGAGATAGAGAACACAGCCCTGAAAAAGGTGCTGACCACACGTTTTCCAGCAGAGATGGTGTTTCCTCTCCAGAACAGAAGCTCAGTTTTCCATTTTGTGATAGTCCCTTGACTCAGAGGGAGAAGGGAAGGTATCACACGCTGACTGCAAAATCTTAGGCTTTTTAAGGGCCTGGGTTCCAATTCTGGTTGCTCCTGCATAGACTGGCTAAAGGACTCAAAGCATGTTTTTGAATCTTTTTTTTTCCTCTTTCTCTCTTTTTTTTTTTTTTTTTTTTGGTAGCAGGGATTGAACCCAGGGGTGCTTAACCACTGAGCCACGTTCCCAGCCCTTTTTTTTTTTTTTTGAAGATTTTTTTTTTTTTTAAGAGAGAGGAACAATGAGAAGGGGGGGAAGAAAGAATCAATTTTATTAGTTTTTCATATGACTTTTGTTGCTCAGGCACTTCGTTGTATGCGTGGTGCTGGGGTTTGAACTCGGGTCCTCGTGCAAGCCAGGCAAGCGCCTAAACCACCGAGCCACTGCTCCAGCCCTTTTTATTTTGAGACAGGGTCTTGCTAAATTGCTTACAGCCTTGCTGGATTGCTAAGGCTGGCTTTGAACTTGCGATCCTCCTGCCTCAGCTTCCCAAGCTGTTGCAGGTGCCAGCACATCTGTGTTTTGAACCTTTTTAAGCTCTGTTTGTATGTTTGCTTGCTTGTTTATAAATCTGGAGAATGGGATAATACTAACCACTTCAGGGCGATAATGGTATTACTTGGTATTGGTGTGAATTGGTTTTACTTGGTATTGTTTATTGTTGTGAATTGGTTGTTTTTTTTTTTTTTCCCTAAGAGAGAAGCAGTTTTGTTTCTTTTTTCATCTGGTTTTGTTTTTCCGACACTAAGTTGTGTATGTGGTGCTGGGGTTCAAAGCTGGGTCCTCACGCATGCCAGGCAAGCACTCTACCACTGAGCCACTGCTCTAGCCCTGTTGTGAGGTGTTGCTGGGTCAGTGCATACAATGTACACAATTAGTAAGGACTCAGTCAATGTTCATGGTGTAATCATTACTTGCCAATTGTCCACCATTCTTTCTGGTTATACTTTCCATTAATAAAGTGCTATTATCACCTCTGTACCCTGTGGCAAGGACCACCATCGACTCTTTGAAATCAGCTGTCACCTTTCTTATCATCAAAAACCACAAGTTTTTGGGGGGTGTAACAAGATACCTAGACAAAACACTACACTTCCTAATTTCCGCTGAAGCTGAGAACTGTCACTAAAAATTAAGCAGAAAATACTGGAAGGGGCGTCAAGGAAAACAGGCTCGGCTTTGGAGGTATGTCTCAGAAGGTCAATAAGACAGCTGTAGCTCCAGCAGTTCTTTTGGAATCATAAGGGAAGAATAAGTGTGTGGGGTAGGAGCCATTACAAAGTCTAGAATTCAGCCTGATACAGTGGCCTTTATTCCTGGTGACTCTGGAGGTAGAGACAGGAGGATTGCAAGTTAGAGGCCAGCCTCAGCAATGCAGCCAGGACCCAAGCAATTTAGCAAGACCCTGCCTCAAAAATAAAATAAAATAAGATTAAAAAAAATGTACAAGGATGTAGCTCAATGATAAACATTCCTGGGTTTAATCCACAGTACCAAAAAAAAAAAAAAA